>JAULKM010122426.1:0-37819 GCA_032355605.1 Rubia tinctorum | reverse complement strand
GGTCTAACTAAATTTTCTTAGGGTCGGGTCTGGGTCTTATTAGACCCGACCCAGACCCGACCCATGATCATCCCTAATCATATGAGTTACATCAATAAAACGAGGGGAAAAAAGACACTACTACAGACCCTCCTTTTAACATCGGTTTTTAAAAATCAGTCCCCATTTTTAATTTGCACTGGTTTTTTCATTTGTAGCACCGGTTTTTTGAAAACCGATGCTACATTAGGGAAAACCGGTGTTAATGTATCACCGGTTTTGTATAAACCGGTGCTAAGAATAACCGGTGTTAAACCTAGCACCAGATTTTCCCAATGTCGCATCGGTTTTTAAAAAATCGGTGATAAAATTGTACCAATTTTTTGAAAACCAGTGCTAAATTAGGAAAAACCGGTGATACTTTATCACTAGTTTTTAAGAAACTGGTGCTAAGAATAACCGGTGTTAAACCTTGCACCGGTTTTCATGGAAACCGGTGCCGAATCCCTATTTAATTTGATAGTGGAACCGGTTTTTAGGGCACCGGTTTTAAAACCGGTGCTAGAGTCGCGATGCATATGGAAATGATCCGTTTGTTTTGGCCGACCAAGCAAGGCAAGTTTTCTACGTTGATGATCCATGCAATGTGTGGTGGTCGATTGTCTTACAAGGTAAGAAATATTGCTTCAGTGATGAGATGGATTTGGAGGTTACAATTGAAAAATTAGAGGTTCCATCTATTTTCAAAGAACCGATTAACGAAGAGGGGAGAGCGGGGAGCCACACACAAGAAACACAAAGATGATATTTGGATTGATACGGATGGCAGGGAAATGGGGGTCGTGCAATCGAAGAAGAAGGAGGTGGTTGGAAACTAGTGGTTCAGTAGTATATACTTGTCAGGGTAAATATGGTATGTTTGAGGTATGTTCCTTATTTCAAAACTAGCAAACACTCCAAAATTTTGTTATGTTTGGTACTAATTTTGGTATGGCTACATCATTTAAGGTTCCCATACTTTGACATGCCCTAACAGTTGCATTTGGTAGATATGAATGTGGTATTCGGCGATGGCCGCAGTTGCTCTAATAGTTCGAGTCAGCAGGAAGATAAATAGAAATGGGCGCTGCCCGCAGCTGCCCTCTTAGTTCAATTTAGATTGGGGAAATATACAAGTGGTTTCTGGACGCAGGTGCGCGCAACCGCTCTTCCATTAAAATTTTGCAAGAACTGTACTATAAATTGCCACATACTGCAGCTGCGCGCAACTGCTCTGCTATGTCAATTCGACAAGAACAATTCTTGCAAAGTACAGTATAACTTGCCTCTGCCCGCAGCTGCGCGCAACCGCTCTAACATTATCACTACATATTATACAACAGCCCAACAACATATAGCTTGCCACGTTCAGCATCATGAACAAAAAAAAAATCCCAAGAACATAAGATATTGAAGAAAAAATAATCAACCAATGGCAATGAAAGACTATAAGGTTCCAAAAAACTGAAATGCATCATCGGAAAGTAGCTAACATCTTAAACAAACATTCGAAAGTAGCTAACATCTGAAAGTAGCTAACATCTTAAAGCATCATCTGAGAGTAGCAAACATGTTAAACAACTTAAAAAATGAAAAGCATCCGAAACCAATCAACCATTGGCAATTAAGTGAGCATCTTAAACTAAAATTAGTAACAGACATCTGAAAGTAGCATTAAAAAGGAATGTAGCAGAAATTCGTTATACGCAACGAAAAAATAAACCAAGTTTCATTGGCAACCTGTGTCCATGGGCACCTAAGCGGTTCACTCCTCCTCCTAGTTTTCCTCCTCTACCGGGGTCGATGACGTGTTCAAGGTTGGTAGTGCTCCTAAATCCGCTACCTTCTTCCCTCCCATCACCATCAAGTACGTTCCAGCTTCATCGGTCCAGCGAATGAGATGATTCATCTTGCACTCCAATGCATCCATTTGGGCCTCAAAATTTTCCAAGAAGATTTGACTCGTTTCTGGGCCCGGTGATGCAGATGTAGTCGCTCTTTGCCTTTTCTCGAAGATGGCAGGGTTGATGTGACCTATCGGATTGTGGGGAATGTCTGTCCCCCTCTGCTCGCAACAGCCTCCGAGCACAACACTGTGAGGAGCGAAGAGAAACCAATGGAGTTGTGGTGATGAAGACTCCCTCGAATCCCCGCCATAATGGTGCTGCCAATGTCAATGCTCAAATTCTTCTTCACTTTGTAGATCAGCAACAGACGTGAGCGATGAACTTCGTTGTTTATCTTGACTGGCTTCAGGAACGCCGCGATGAGTGGTACCAAACTTTCATCTCGTTCAACAAGAACAAAGAGGATATTATTTACAACACCTTCACCATCTTGGAAGACTTCCTTCATAATTTCAGGCCAAGGCACTTTCTCAACGGCCTTGTCCGCAGCTGCGTACTCAGCTGTTGGCCTAGGGGGGATTCTATAGGAGCGGTTGATTACATCGGCAGATATCTGAACTCTTTTCAAACGGACATAAATCTCCTCTGAATTTGTGTACTTGAGCAGCGACATAACCTCGCATGTCAGTGTCATATTAGCACGCACCGGGGAGGTGCAAAAATGTTCCCATCCGTGTTGGTTAACGTACTTCATGTACGGCCCCTCAGCATGCAAGCCTCTCTCTAGAATCAGTCCCCGATAGAGGAAACTGCTGTACAAATTCTTAAGCTCTGGAGAGTCAAAATCTTGTTCCGGCAACACAGGTTCTACAACCATCATCTGGAGGCCGCTTCCTTGCTTCTCCACTGGCCCGCCTCTCACCTTTTTCCAGGCATTCCCGACACCAACTTGGCTTGTGGTTCCCTTAGTTGACTTTTTGGGGGCCATGTCTGGAAGACAATAATCGAAGCAACATGTTTAGGCTTATAGTCGAAAACTGATTCCAACACTTATATCATATGTCATTGATGAAAATCTACCTACAATTAACCTAGTCTCACTGAGGTAGTTTTCCAGAAAAAAAATAATTAGGCCTTTTAACATATGATAAACACACAAGGATGAGATAATTAGAAATTAAAACTTACACGTTATTGATGAGACTCAATAGGGCTAAATGCATGAAAAATGGCTGACTCAATTTTGTGTATAAGTATCACAATCATGCGTTCAATTTTGAATTACATAATACCTCATGCAAACACTAATCTCGCACACCTTTTTAGCCTTTTAAAGTAAAACAGGTTGAAAATAGATTGATCACGAAACTGAATAGTCCAAAAAAATAGATTAGACACTTAACATCTATCTCATATACGTATCATCTATCTCATACAAAATTGCAGGGCATAACAAACAAGTTTCCAAGCACCCAATTATACATCTATAAAGAATAAAATCATGAAATGCCCGGTTGAAATGAAAAACTCTAAACTAAGTTGGTTATATTAAAAATTAGAAAGGGCGCATAATCAAGAGAAGTATGGAGGTAGACATCTACACATCATTAGACACAACCATACATGATTTGGGAGGATTACATACAAGAAACCGAAAAGAATGAAAATATAGAGAAAGTGAAGGTATTCATGCCCAAGAGATAAGACTATAGAGTATGCATTGCTTATTCCATTTAAAATATGGAACACTGAAAAGATTCAGAGCAGCAAAATATGTTTTTAAACAACAAATATGCAGACATTTGTGATTTCTATTTTGTGGGAAACCAGGAAGTAATTAACATGGCTGGGCAGGACACAAAATCAATATTTCATATTGGTTACACATTTTAAAAATGATTAAGTATATGTGAAATCTATGACAAATGCCTACCCTCCAAAGTACTGTGAATGGATTCAATGTTTGTTTGTGAAGACTAAACTATACACTTACAGAAATGTGGGTATGCACCAGATAAAATGTTGAGCTTCAGTGATAACAAGTAGGTATCTTTATGAGTGGAAAATGGCAATTCAAAGAACTAATGTGTTATCCATCCAGTTATTGATTAAATTTATTAAGAACAATAATTTATAACTTCTATCCCGACCTCTGGAAAACAATTCAGTACGTTGCCTATCTATGTCAGCACAGACCAGTACTTAGAACAAAACCATTCAGAATAATCACACTAAGATGAAGACTTGGAAATACGTTACAAAATCGGCTTTATCTGCGGACTATATACACACATGTATTCAGGGATTATTAGCAGCTGGATTACCACCAACTCTATTCTTCAAAGCAAAGGTAGGTCCAGGAGAAAAACTCACAAACATGATATAATCCCAAAATCATCCTTTGCTAAAAAAGCATTGATTTTTATTTGACTTCAGCATACAGATATGAGATGACTCCCCCTCAATATCTAAATAAGCACAAAATATCAAATCAACCATTCTCATACAAGTGATCAAATACCTAACACAGAGATTTTTATAAGAACAAAAAAAGAAGGAAATCTTTTACTAGTTCAGACAAAAGCAACAGTGATAGCCACATTATTTAACAAACTCAATTCATCAAACTGTTCCATATATAGGCTTACAATTCCAAATTCTTTCTCATGGACACTAAGTATATACACCTTAAAATACACCTTAAGAAGATTCAAACATGAAGTTCTTACTACAGTACTCTACAGAGGATTCACTACCTTTGAAAGAATAACAAACACAGAAAAGAAATAAAAAAGATAACCTGGTCGAGTTGTGGAGATGCCAGAAGGATAAACGCGATCATTGACAGAAGATAAAGGAAAAAAGGCGGCGGACTTTGACAAAAACGATGATAACTTGGGCTGAGTAGACACGGTATTCTTCCCATCGTCGACCAATTTTTGGGTGGATGGCTACCTTTTCCCTAGTTAGGAGAAATGGGGGGAAACTGGCTAAATAACAAAAATTATTCGTGCAATATAAATGGGAGGCAAACTGAATGAAATATCCGTCGGAAAAATGTGGGCGTGAGGGCTGAGTTTCTGGCATTTTTAGGCTTAGTAGGGGTAGAGAATTTCGGCCAAGGGAGAATTGAGGAGAGGAAGGGTTGTTGGTGAATGACCTTTATTAGACAAATGAAGGGTGGGTTTCCCAAGTTCAACTTTTATGTTTCCCCTCTTCTTTCATCGCTCCAACTGATACACAGATTTAATAAAATAGTATATTCATCGTGGGCCCACATTTTTCTATAGAAGAATACTCCCTCCATTCCACCTGTAATGACATATTTACTTTTTCAAATTCAAATTTGATAAATTGGGACCATAAATATAAGTTCATCTATATATAATAAATATAAATGGAAATAGGTAGCTTTAGGATGGGGATGTTGAACTCATTCCTACTCACCGAAACTGAAGTTGTCCCCAAACAAAAGTAAAACATTATAAAATATAAATTATTTTCTCCCTCGTATATATGAAGGCTTTACAAGAAATTAAAGGGTGGTCAAAAACCAGTCCACGGTCGTTCAGAAAAGAAATGGTTGGTCAAACTCTATTCAACGTCCGGTGAAAAAAAGCAACTGGTGGTAAAAGACTAGCCAACGTCCAGTCCAAAAGGTAAGGGGTGGTAAACCACTAGTGTGCGTCTGGTCAAACAAGTAATGATTGACAAAACATTAGCTAAAGTCCGATCAAAGTAGTGACAGGTTGGTAAAACTCTAGTCAAAGTTAAGTAAAAAAAGTCATGGGTGCTCAAACACTAGTCCACGCCTGGTCAAAAAAATGACAGGTTAGTCAAACTCTAGTCAAGGTTAAGTAAAAAAAGTCACGAGTGCTCAAACACTAGTCCACGTCCGGTCAAATATGTAACGGTTGGTCAAATACTAGTCACCGACAGGTAAAACAAGTAACAGTTTATCAAACAGTAGTCAATGACCAGTCAAACAAGTAACGTTGGGTCAAACACTAGTGTATGACTGGTCAAACACTATTCAACGTGCTACATATGTCTTCCGGTAAAGTACCTCCGTACTTAACAAGCAAACAGTTGCGAAAAGGACTAGGCTTTGTACAACACAGATCTTATAGTACACTACTTTCATACTACACAAGTAAGGGTAGGAAAAACACCAGACAGCGTACTGCGTAAATCCTCGAGTTCACATAAATGTGCACTACATAAGTAACGGTCGGTCAAAAACTGGTCCGCGGACAAGCTAAGTCTTCCGGTTGACTAGTGAGCGTACTTCACATGTCTTCTTGTGTACCACCTTAGTTATTCATATATTTGCAGCTAGTCAAACACTAGTCGAGGGAAAATTGCCACCTACACAACTGGCTGACATGTCGAGTCACGGTAGACGTACTGTACAAGTAAGGGTCGGTCAGACACTAGGCAACGTACTTAATTACCTACAATACTTGACTAAGTGTTGGATTTGAGGCGACCTTTAACCAGTTAGGCATTATATGTGCACTATTGGACTGACGGTGGATGTACTATGCGAAGGTACGTTTAATCAGACACTAGTATGCAAACATATATGTAATTTCACTTGTAATAATTTATGGTGAAGTTGAATTTTTTTTGACATTAATCCGTCCACAAATATACGTACATATGTATATATATATATATATGCATACATTCAAATAAATATTTATATTCATATATAGATACAATTAAATCCAAATATACATACATGTATGTACATATGACTGAATAAACATGTACACATATATACATATATATATATGTACACACATTTCACCGAAACTGAGTATGTGTTTTTAGAAATGTAACCAAAATATCACTCAAGGTATTTATTTTCATGTAACTTGAAAATATAAGTTAATATGGGACAATAATTTGAGTTGACCATGTACATCTATTTCCCTCTACAATGGAGCTGAAGTGATGAACATATGTATTGTACCTTTGACTATTTTTGGGCTAACAAAGCAAATTCCCTCCCAAATTTTGGTCCAGGGGCAGGAAGCCTGGCACCTTCCTTCTTCTTTTTTCTGGCCCTTCAGCCCTTCCACTTCTTTTCAAAATTTTCACTCCTTCTCTACCCATTTCTCCCAAAACTAACTCCTTCCAATTTCATTCTTCCTTCAAAGCACTATCAAAGAACATGATGTGTCTTCCTATGAAGCAAATTTGTCCATGGAAGTTGAACTCATGTTGTCCAAAAAAATTGTTCCAAAATGTAATTCATTTCCCCTATTTCCCATCCCCCCACTCACACGGCCCCTCCATATGTTTCTGAATTTTCTCCCTCCCCTTCACTCACATGGACGCTGCAAAATTTGCTATATTTTCTTCCACCCCTTCACTCACACGGCCGGTCTACATTTCTTGGGTACGGTTTCTCCCTTCATAAGCTACTTCCCATTTCATATACTTTCGTTAACTTCCATATGCCTTCTTCATTCTAACAAGCACAAGAAAAAGTTAGTTGAATAATTATTGGGTGGATGCCATATAGAAGAGATCTTTGCCATAGTTGAGAGAATATAATTTACTGTTCATCTTTCACTCTACATGTTAATGAAAATTATTGCATTTCATTGTTGTTGTGCTTGTATTTGTTGGAAAACAATGTTGGAATATGTGTATTGTATTTGGTTTGGTTGGAGGAAAATGAGATTCATTCCAATTCTACTTAAGGGAGAATATAATTCATTTCCTCATTTGTTTTGGGTTCGGTAGGTTTTGCCACTTGAGCTACCTTTAATATGTCCTAGTTCAACTAGTTTCATATGAAACTGGTAATTTCTTCTTATGTGATTGCCTTAATAGGTCCCTCTTAATGGCAACACTTAGATAATTTTTCCCAATTGTTACAATCTGCTCCCACGTGTTGCATTTGCATCGTGACGAGAAATAATGTGTTATTTGCATCAATTCATTTGTGGAAAATTCTTGATTCCTTTAATTGTTTTAATCATGAAAGGGCCCTATTGCATTGAATGGGAAAGGTGAAGAAGGAATTGGTTCTAAAGAACGTAGTTCATACTAATGAAGTCGTGGAATAATGTGACCCACCTATTGAAGAATATGAAAATGAGGACGTCAATAACGATGTCGTGGATGGTGCATCTACCTCAAAAAAGTCGGAGGATGATCATGAACATATTTTGACCGAGGACAAGGGGGAGAATTTGGAAAATTTCAAGAACAAGGAGTATTACAAGTGTAGAGGTAGAGCCACATGTAACTCGGTCTTACTAACAAAGCAAAGCTTCGAGGAAATGAATGAATTCCTGAAGAAGTGGACAACTTATGCGGGTGAATAATGGAGGAATTGGAAGACTAAGGTGGTCCGAAAGTACATCATCAACGAAAAATAGGGTATCTATCCATGGACAACATATCGATGGATGGATAGAAAAGAGTGGGAGCTGTTTGTCAAACATAGGATGAACCCCGAATTCAAGGTAAATATATAAGTCCCCATAATCTATGTTATTCAATCGCTATATATATTTTACTAATCATTGACCATATATGTTAAAAGTGATGCAGCTAAGGTAAGCGCCGCAAGTAAGGACCACGTCCATCACACGGGTAGTGGAGGGAATCAACAAATTACAAGTAAACTGGAGAAGAGGAAAAGAAGGTCGAAGTGTAGAAGAAGCAGAGGCGGAAGTTGAAAGCATGGATTTTAGACCGGACCGATCAGAGGTGTTCTTGGAAGAAAATTGGGATAAGAAATTATCTACCTACTCAACGTTTCCATTAAAAGAGCAACTCTAACTATTGTAAGGATATTTATTACATAAGTGATTCCCTATTTAAATTCTCATATCAAATGCATACTAATGACTCTCATTCATTTTGATGACTGGAATTTTTTTTGGACAAGAAGCAAAAGGGAGAGTTGGTGATAGTAGGAAAATAAGATATCCTCATTCAAGAAACCGGAAAAAAGGATCATTCTTGTCGTTGGAGAGGTTGCCCAACAATGGCGAAGATGAAGAATGCCCTCCACACATTGATGTGAGCCGTTACACATCTAGTCGCTGTGGGAGCACAAACACAATAACATTTGAAGAAACATCAAATGAGAAACATGTGTCAACAGAGGTGGTCGACCTCAATGAAAGGTTGGTTGCCTTTTTCGAGGCGCAAACACAGTGGCTGACAGGGCAATTGGGTAAAACTAACCCCCCACACTTGGATGCCTCGCAACTTGGTGGTCATTGAAGATGGAAGCCGTGAAAAAAGCTTATGCTAAAAACTACTGAGGAGGAAGAAGAGGTAAGAAAAATAATTACATTACCATACTCACATTAACAATTGCTCATAATCACACTCTCCCCCTACACGAGGTGGTCGGTGATGTGGGAACTCCTACAAAATTGTTCATAACCTATACCCAATCGATTAAAGGGGAGGTTAAACATTTCCCCCCACCCAACAAACACACACCCTCACACACTTCCATTTCTAATGTCGACTAATGTTTTCAATACTTAACTAACAATTTACCCATCAGTGTGTAGCAAAAAATGCATCGACGGAGATCGGTGAATCAACTCCACACAACTCGGTTTATGACCGTAAAATCTCCATAAGGAATTAATTAACCCTTTCCAAATCGCACAGGTTGCTGAATTTTATTCCCATAAAACTCAACTAACTTTATCATATTCTCAAATATAATTACAATATCATGTATATCGCAGGGGGTCACAGAAGACCAGGAATGCAATTCGGCTATGCAACAGATCTGTGAATTTATAAGTTCAGCCACCCAAGTATTCAGACCTAGCAAAGTAATCCGCATCCTTTCAGTGCGGGTGTGTTTGGATCCAATGACATCTCCACGACCATTTTCATGGAAAACTGGAGTTGTTCATGTCCAACCTCAACAACCCACACAAAATGGAGTGGATTAGTGGATCACAACTTGATCTATGAGCATCGTAAGAATGCATGCTCACATTATTATACATGCTGCATAACAATTGTTCATTTCTAATATTTTTTTATAGACACCTTTGCGATGAGATGGTTGATCGATTTCACGTCCAGTTTGTTTCTGCTGCTTTAAATTCTCTTGCTCAAAAAACCCATTAAAGGCTTGAATTCATAGCGAAAGAGGTTTTAACTATCATGCGCCTCACACAAGCAAGAATGTACGTCTTCCCGTACAATCGATAGTAAGTTGTATCATGTACAACATTTACTAAATTGAGGTATTATTAGTTTCGGAGTTGTTCAACCTCTCCAAGCAGCTGGACCCAGCTGCGCTCATTTTTCCAGTTTTTCAACAAAGTTATACATTAATAATCACATCAACTATTTTTTTGTTTTCTTTTGTATTAGCCATTGGTTTATGATTGTCTTCGTGCCGGAAAATGAACTAGTGTATTGCATCGACTCGATGACAGGGGGAACTGTCAAACGTAACAAGCCATGCCTTCAATTGACTCGTTCGTACGTTTATCATTTTTTCCTAACTACGGAAAAATTACACCTGATTAACAATTAGCACCGATTTTTTCTGACCGACGCTAACATGAAAATCGGTGCCTATTTAGCACCGGTTTAATAAAACCGCTGCTAACCAACAAAACCGATGCTAACCCTAGCACTTAATTTTTCCGGAGCTAATATGAAAACCGGTGCCATAGCATCGGTTTTAAAAATGGTGCTAACCAAAAAACCGGTGCTAAATGTAGCACTGGTTTTTAAAATACAGGTGAATTTTTTTCACCGGCTACTTAGGCACCGGTTTTTTGGACCCCCAAAAATCGGTGCTAGAGTCCAAAAAACCCGGTGCTAGAGTGTCTGTCAAGTGATAGTGAGAAACCCTAACCCATAAATAAGATGATCCTTGTATATGAAATGTGTCATGAAGGTTTTCTATCCTATTCTCACTAGTGGAGAGACCCCTATTAAAGACATCCCTAAAAGGCGCTTCTCGTTGTTCTCCCCGAGGAACTTCCTTTGGAAAGAGGTTGCGAAATCGGAACCTCTATGAATCGGACCCATCCTATTTTAAAAGGTGATTCAATTGAATTTGAAGGCAGTTTTTTGACTGCCTTTATTGTTTAAAAGTTGCTGTCTAAGTGACTTTGATCTACATTGGTTCCAAACTCGGAATAGGGGCATATGGGTAGTTACAAAATCGTAACATGATTTGATGGTGTTTTTCAAAGGGAAAGTTGAAGTTTTGATTTCGGAGGAGGTGATCGGAGGGTGGTTCCAAACTTGGAAGAGTCCTCGGGGCATGGTTTCAAGTTCAGAACTACCTTGTGTGTGAAGTAGGATCTGATGCATAGGTTCCAAATTTGAAACTTTAAAAAATTAGCAATAAATGTGGCAAAAAAATGAGAATTTTGAATTGGAAATTCCTTTGGTGGGATAGAATTATTACTTTGAGCTTCTTGAAGAGGTTATATAGTACATGTTGGTGCATTGTTGGTTATATTATTTGGTATTGGAGAAGGTATTTATTTATTGGGGTGGGTATCGGTTTGGTTTCCAAATGTTTCAGTTTATTCAGTTTGGTTTGATCAAATTGACCTTTTATAAGCTCAAAATAAAAAATTGAACCACATTTGGAAAAATCAAATCTAGTTTATTCAAATTTGATTTTTTGATTTTTGATTTTTGATTTAAATTCAAATTTATTTGAATAAATCAAATTGAAAAAATATTATAAATAAACGTAAATTATTGAATGCCTAAACTTTATACGTATAACATGCGCGTTTCAAAAAAATAAATATAAAGCACAAAAATACACTTCCTACCTAAACAATATGAACATAATTTGTTCTTATTAAAAATTTAAATGCCATAAAAATATAAACAACATGAAAAACCATATGTTCATGTTATGAAAGTCAAATTATTCAATTAAATAGTTTG
Organism: Rubia tinctorum; assembly: GCA_032355605.1. Lineage (NCBI taxonomy): Eukaryota > Viridiplantae > Streptophyta > Magnoliopsida > Gentianales > Rubiaceae > Rubia > Rubia tinctorum. Next base: position 26,024 of record JAULKM010122426.1, on the reverse strand, counting down.
AAAGGAATACGAAATGAAACTATTAGAAACTAAGATATATAATTAGGGTAAATTTGCTTAAATTCTCTTGAGAAGCCCCTTTATTTTCTATATTTAATTAAAACTTTTATTTTAATGTATTAGTTTAAACTTAATATTACTTAATATTTGTAACATATATTTATTAAATATATATATGTTATTCGATTTTGGCTTAATTTTTGGTTTATGTTTGAAAACAAAAAACCAAACCATAAACAATAAACCATATTCATAAATCGATTTATTTGGTTCAAATATTTGAATATTAAATTCTGTTTGGATTATTCAATATTCAGATTTTCGATTTGATTTTCTGTTTTCGTACTTTTGCCCACCCCTATTTATTTATACAATTATATTCTCTTTTACGGAAGATAGGTTAATTGAGTTTCACATGTGTTGAATTAGTATTTTGTGTATGTAAGGGTATGTTACGATGATTATGTATTAAATGTTCATGGATTGAAATTCTAGTTAATTAATAGTGGAAGACAAAAATGGATTGAATTGAACTCACTGGTAAGGATCTTAAGTAATCATCCGATTACATGTCGTTAGTAGAATAATTTATTTTCTCAGCGTTTGAACACGCTTCTAAGAATGATGATCTGCGAGCATGATTCCCTTGTAAAGATTGTATGAATGATGTGATTTTGGGGAGTAAGAAGTTGAGAGAACATCTCGTCATGAGAGGGTTTTAAACTAATTACACTTGTTGGGTATGACACATGGAGGATTACATAGCTGGGGCATAATTTGATAAATTAATGTAGGTGATGAATTTGATGACAATGAGGTATTTGATGAAATGGTGGATAATTTTGCTAGAGAATTTGATGGTAAACCCGAGGTCTTACAAGCCTTGCATAATGATAAGATTTTGAATACTCCTTTACAAATGATGATTTTGAAGGTCAAATTTGGGTGGACCGATAAGTTGATGGCGTTAACTCTTGAATTGGTTATGGAATTGCTTCCTGAAGGTAATCCTGTGCCCGATAGGTTGTACGCGATGAAAAAGCTTCTTTTTCCAATGTGATTGGAACAACAAAAAATATGCATACCTGAGGGATTGTATTTTGTATAAGGGGAAGAGGATAAAATCAGGAAACATGTCGTGCGAGTATGTGGTGAGTCTCGGTACAAGATGAAGAGGATTGGAATTGTGGTTGATGAGGAAAATGAATTGAATTCAATGAAAATGACACCGTCTGAAGCGTTGTGGTATCTCTCTATTGTTCCCTAGTTGAAGAAGTTGTTCGTGTGCTAAGAAGATACAGGGTTGTTACATTGTTATGCAGAAAGAGTTAGACCATTGGATGATGTCATAAGACATATATCTGCAAGGGAGCAGGGGAAAAAACTAGATGTCATTTACCTCGAGTTTGGCTTAGAACCTTTGAGGTTAGACCTATGCACTAATGGAATGAACCCAATTGGTAATATGAGCAGCACAAATAGTTCTTGGCCTTTTATTTTGGTGATCAACAATCTTTCCTCATGGTTGACAATGAAATGAAAGTATGTGTTGTTATCTATGATGATTTGACAGTCGAATCAACCAGGTAATGATATAGATATGTACCTCACTTCTCTTGTGAACGGTTTGTTAACTTTCTTAAGTGTATTCGAACATACGATGGTATATATAAATGATTTTTTCACATTAAAACCCTTTTTGTTTTTCTCCATTAATTATTTTCTCGAGTATGAGAAATTGTTTGGGTAATCAGTCGAAGGGCACATTGATTGTCAAGTTTTGTGAGAAGCGAACTTCATTTTATCAATTGAAACACAATTGTAAAACCATCTATCAGAGCCACATGAGGTTTCTTCCTCATGGACACACTAGCGTTATTAAACTGGTGTGCCTATCAAAGATAAGAATTTATAATTCCCTAATACTACTAACTACTAGAAGTAGATAGTGGCAAGTAATGGTGGTCCACAGAGAAAAGGGGTTTAATTGAAAGCCTACATAGTGTAAAAATACTCAAAAGCATCACCAAGTGCGTGGGGGAAAATGAGAGAGTTTTGTTTGAAAATATGAAACTACTCAACTAGAAACTAAGAGATCAAAGCTAACTAGCATGCAAAAATAACTAAATAGATAGAAAATAATAATGAGGAGACTTGGGGAATTTGCTTCACATGTTTAGCAATTCACTGATCCTCGATTTACGTTTGAATTCTAGTAGTATGTTCTATCACATTTCCTTGATCACAAGTTGTGGAGAGATTGAATTATTGGAGACTATCTCCATTTTCACTACAAAGAGTGCGCCCTTCAATCATCCCCCCCTAGTATAGCCAGGAGTGCTTGCACCCAGATAACCACCCTCTAGCCCTTACCACCGATGTTAGTCCCCTTGGAATCTGACAACGGAGACTAACTCAGGAAGTAGCATTACACACCAAGATCGAATGTGATCACCCATTCCAGATGATACTCTTCCTTCCAAAACATAAATGTCTCACTCATTCTCTCTAAAATCTCTTATGGTCGCAGATGACTTAGTGACAACATACTGAAGAGATGACCTTCAAAACTAAACTTTGACCTCCATGCAATTAAACCCTAAAGATTATCACAACGTAGGTGTCACTCCTATCCAAAACCCTACACTAATTATCAGGAATCATTCAAATTTGCAATGAAGCCTAATATACCCCATTAATCAACAATCTTTCTTAGTTATAACCCCTAAACTCAATCTTAACATCAATTAATGACCAAATTGATAAAAAGATTAAATCTTTCCAGTTCATTTTCGAGCTTAGCGCTAAATCATTGTAAAATCTCAGTTAGTTTTCATTGTAACCTTAATCATGCACTGATAATAAGAATAAACACAAGAAACCATGATAATCAAGAAAAATAGATAGAAGGAACTATAAATTTCACAATAGTTTAGCTAAACATGCTTAACGAATTCCCCCAAGTACAAATTTAGCCTAATCTAGCAAACCCATAACAAAATACACACAAAACATGATTAAAAAGAATTAAATGCTGAATAATATATATGTGTGTGTGTGTGTGGATGTGTGTGTGAACTAGGGTTTATGCCTATAAATTAGACCCGTTGTCTCTTTTATAGGTGGTAAGAGAGATTTTTTTAAAGCAGCGGTCCTAGCCAAACAGGGCTCCCGCGGACCATGCACATCTGCATGGCCTATGACCTGGACTCCTTCTAGGCTACTCGGTTTTGGATTGAGCATCACAGACCGTGTACATTTACACAATTTGCGAGCTGGAGACTATCTTCTAGCTCTCGAAATTCTTCTGCGCATCTGGGATCATGCACATCTGCACGGTTTATATGCTAGACATCTTCTGGGAGCTCACCCATGAACTGATGGTTGGAGACCAAGGATATCTGCACTGACCGAGACTGAAGATTTCTTCTTCTTTTTCTTCCTTTTCTTCTTCTCTTCACTCCTGCTCAATCTATCTTCTACCACTTTAATGGTGGCCTTCATTATTGTAAATGGTCTTCTTCCAATGATTTTATCTCCACTTTATATTCAATCTGGCGACAATTATAGAAGGCATTGCTTAAAAAAATAAATATTTTGTCAAAATGGAGGAATTATATTTTAAAACCATACAAGGTGATTCTGACTCCTTAATTGGTAAATTATTCAGTTTCCTAACTAAAAGCCTATAATAGAATAATGAGTGACAATTGTGCATAAATAGATGTTATCAAATTCTAAGGAGCACCCTTGGCGATCTGCAAAAAAAAAGTAGCTCAAAGTGAAATAAGAGGATAGAGAATCACCGTTACCATTAATTGGTGTAATTTTTTTTGAAACACTTATGGATATTCATAAATTGACTTTGGGAAGAATAAGTGAAAAGATTCTTTTGAAGTGAGTTGGAAGAAATGCTTTGTTTTTTCCAGTCTCCCTTATTGGAGGCATTTAGAAATCAGCCATTGTCTTGATCTAATTCATATTGATGATACTTCGTGCGATTCTTTGGTTGGGATATTGTTAAATACCCCAATAAAAATGAAAGATGGGATCAAGGCTCGCCTTGACTTGGTTGAAATGGGGGTTTAGAAAAATTGGGCATTATGACAAGAGATGATGATTGTTATCTTCTTCATGCTTTCTATTCCATGTCTTAATTATATATATAAAAAAAATATTTTGAGACCCTCAATAGTGTGAAGGTGCCGAGGGATTATTCGTCCAACATTAGTACATGTGTTTCTCTTCTGAAGCTGAAGTTGGTTTGTTTGAAGTCACATGACTATCACAACCTTATGAAAGAATTGAATGCCATTTTCATTAGGTAGTCATTGCTATCCATGTAAGATTATGAATTACAAAGCTTTGTTTGTTCTTCATGTCTATACGTTGCAATAGTATTAGTGTTTCCAAGTTAAACATGTTGCTAGCGATGATTGTTGAAGTTTTGTGTCAGAATGAGATGTATTTCCCCCCCTCATTCTTTAACATAATGGTCCTCTTTATCGAACATTTGGTTTGGCAGTTCAAGCTATGTGGTCCTGTATATTCGAGATGGATGTATCCATTCGAGAGGTACATGAAAATATTCAAGCATTTTATAACAGACAAGTACAGGTCTGATGCAAGTATTGTGCAGTGTTACGTGGTAGATAACGTAATTAGGATTTGTATCGATTATTTGAAGGAGGTTGATTATGTGGGCATTCAGAAATCTAGACATGATGTTTGGTTATAGAGCCAAGGAGCTAGAGAAGGTAAGTTATTTAGCCCTTGCAAGAACTATTTATGCATTGCACATCTTTACATTTTTCACAACCACGAGGAAGTTGTCCCATTTATCGAGATCTACATGGATTAGATAATAGTGGTACATCCTAATTTCAATGAAGCCCAAGCTCTACAAAAATACACAAGCACCTTTGCAACATGGCTACAAGCTCACGTGGACTTTTTGATCACCTTGGAACAGTGAAATGGTTGGCCCATGGACGTTCGGGCACCATTCTTTTGTATAAAGGCTAGGACATCAGCGGTGTCAATTTTGACCAAAAATCAATGGATGATAAGAGTGCATCACAAAATAGTAGTGTGTCTCTTGTGTTTGAGTCTTTACATGTTGCAAGTGAAAGTGACAACAATTCTATGTGCACTCAAAAGTGTTATTTTATAATAATATCTGTGATTTGGAAGCTTGACTATGTGACCATGCTAATGGCCATATTGAAATTTCAATGGGTAGATAGTAACAATAGACAAAGAACTGGGGAGTTGGGATCTATTTATGTGGATAGAATTAAGGTCGGTTAGAGAGAAGATTCTTTCATATTGGCTGCACAAGAGCATCAAGTGTTTTATATCAGAGGTCCTATAGATTTTTGGTGGGAGATTGTGGCAGAAGGGAAGATAGCTTTTGTTAAAGAATACAAACATGAAGATATGATTGGTTTTGGTCAACATACTCCGATCAGTGGAATGGACGATGGTATATTGCTTGTGGAGGATGATAGGAATTTGCATTGATATCTAGATCGATTGCAATGAAAAATTTTGGGTTGACGGTCGTGGGAAAATAACCAATAGAAGGTGGCAGAAAAACCTGTCAAAGAAAAATAAAAAAAAGTAGCGTACTTCTGTAACGGGAACACATTTCTTTTTCCTTGACATGGGAAGAACTTCCGAACTCGAAAATCCTTCGGCTCTGATGGTAATGAGTATTGGCACTAAGACTTGAACTATGTGTTGTACTGAGAAAATTTTAAAGACAAAATTCCAGTTGTCATTTTAAAAGAACTCAAAATTAAATGTCACAAATACAAGAACATGAAATACCCAAATGTTTAATTTTACTTAACCTTACAAACCACTTTCAATACCTCAAATTAGTTAACAAGAAATTAATCATTTTATTCACATCATACAAAATGTCTTTAACCCATGAATTAATACAACAATAGACAAGTTGTCCCATATGGAAGAAGAGTATGAAACGGGGTCTTGATGACGATGCGCTTGCTCACTCATAGGCACCTTGACTTTTTTCCAGTTTCCAAAGCGTTCTCCCATGACTAAAAGCTCAGACCGCACCTGTCTATAGCAAGCAATGAAGCTTTTAGAAAGGTGGAGTCTGATTCCTTTGAAGTACACAATATAAAAAATTCAATAAATTAAATCACAGTTGCTAAAATACAATACATTGAAAATTTTATTTACTCATTCCTTATTCTATTCTTGGCCTATTTTTTGGCTCAACTCCATATAATTTCCTAAGAACCTACTTGTGCTCGAATAAGATTCATTGCTTCCTTGCGAAGTAGCTCTTGTAAAAGTACTTACACGCTTTCTCATCCTAGTGTAGTGTCAAGACCTCCACGCCCCTCAATATTTGGGTAATCAAATTCCCATATGGGAGGCTCTTGACCACCTTCATGGATATGGTTGCCTTGTGATTCATTTTCCTCCCCTCAGTTGCTCGAAATTCATTTTTCCCTCCTCAATTATATAACAGAATATCATGATGGTGGTATAAGTAGGCTCCGTGATGTGGTTGGGTGCGGGAATGATGCTCCGAGCTATTATTTCATACACAATTTGCTAGTCTATTTTCAAATGAGTTTGACTAAATATCTCCGACTTTCCCAAGTTGTTCGGATTACAGTGAAATAATCAAACACTACACTGACGGGGTTCACGCGCAGGTAGTCAACGTGAACAGTTCCTCTTCCCCTATTATGTACATCATTCAAAGGACCTTAGATATTCTCCAGGTTCACATGTTTTGGCTTGCATAAAGACATTCCAACAGTTATTTAGTTTTCCATGAGCTAATTTTGATTTCATACCCCCTACCAATGTTTCATAACCAGTACCCTGTACCTTATGTAAATTACTACAAAATTGACATACCTCATCATTGTGAAAGGGTTCATTCAATGTTAACAAGTGTAAAAAATGTTATCATCAGATTTATATACGAGGTTTGCTAACCCCATGCTATGATACACATGCAAGTAAACTATAAATGAATCTAGCTATTTCCCACCATCTCTTAATGCATTATATTGAATTTGGGATTCGATGGATATGAACCTTGCCCTGTTAAATCAGGGGTTGTTGCTTAGATAATAGCCAACCAATTTGGATCTCTTATTTCTAGTTAACCCTCCTTGTTTTATCGAAGGCATGATTTCTGCAGCGATTGGTTTTTCTCTAATGCGAAATGAGAAGGATTTGAAATTGGGGTTGATTTTGGTTCCTGCTGAGGAAGTGGAATTAGGGATTTGGGAGCTTAATTGTTTTTTGTTTCCTATCGCAATTTGGGGGATTTACCATTTTATATCCAACTGGGTTCAAATTCAAAACATGTTCGGGCCTTTTATTAAAAGAGCTAAAAGAGGCTCCGAACTGGAACCTCCAAAATCCTAACAAAAGATTCTCTCCAATTTTGCTCTAGAAAAGGAATGGAAAAATACCCATTCATTTGTCAAATAGTATTTTGAGCCCGGTGTTCTTCTGATTTTGGAAGGTCTTCAACTGTATTTTTGTAAGGGACCGAGCAAGTTCCGAGTTTGGGAATCCCTCGGGTGAAATGAAAAAACATATAATCAAGTCCAAATATAATCCAAAAAAAAAAATTCAACCTCCTAATATTATCACCATATCCTTAGGAATCCAACAATTAAGATTTAACAAACATTTCACACTTAATAAATAAATTCATGAAACACTTAAAAATTTACAGTTTTGAATTCAAAAACAACAAATTGTCTTGTCAAAACCTCTTCAAACCAGTAGGTTAAAAATATTCAACCAATTAATTCATCTAAAATATTTAAATTCATATCTAAATATCTTCAAACATGCGCTATATCTTAGAGTCAACCTCCTTTAATTTCTCCTCCCTCGATGCTTCTTCCTCGGTGAATACCGGTGTAAAATTGGGAATATCTTCATTGTTGCTGAGTTCTATATCCAGGTCCGAGGCTTGAACGAATAAAGCATGATGGGATTTATCCAAAACTAACTCTACATTCATGGTAGTGTCTCCGGATCGTATGCACCCTATTTACCGACTGAAGATACTCTTTTAAAACCTTTGAGAATATGCAAAATAAAATTAAATTAAATTCAAACATTATAAACCATAAAAAAACATTTTTGAATAGAATTTTGGTTCTAAATACTCATGGGATGTATAAGCCTCAGACTTATACAATGCACTGACTCGTCCTGTCTTTGCACTCCTAGCGGACGACTTTGGGGATGCGGCGGTGCTCCCACTTGTTAACAAAGCCCAACCTCAACTGCTTGTGATGAAACTAACTCAGATAGTAGTATTCTCTATGCCATGGTCTGTCAATGGGCTGGACACCATATTTCTTGATCAAAGTAGTGATCAGAAAAAGAAGGAAAAATCCTTCATCTTCTTTGTTCCCATGACCTCAAGCATGAAGCAAATGATTGTGTATCCTAGGTTAATTGGAATCCCCTCCATCAAGTAATAAAACAAAATAAATTTTCCTATAATCGGTTGGTATATACTTAATTCACAGGGTTTCATTCAAGAAAAATATAGCATTAGAATAATCACCTCATGGGAACATGTCGGTTCATCGAGCACACATGCCACCTCGCTCAAAAGTAATTGATCCCATGAACAGTGGAAAAAGCACCACTCACAATGAACACCCTCTGCTAAGCCATGATCTCGGAAGGAGGGAGACAATACATGGGCCACGATTACACAAGCTAGCTTCTATAAATGAGGAAAAAGGAAAAAAAAACTAGGTAAGTAATTTTTTAACTAAGGAAATACTGATAAAAAATACAACCCTAACTTGGCGCATGAGATCTTCTTTCCCGGGGACCTTTTTGCAGGTAATTGAAGAGGCTGGGTTCTCTGTGATGATTCCAAAACTGTGCTTACTCGAAAGAATTCCCCTCATCAGTGACGTCGTTTGTGGGGATAATTTTAATTTTATTTTCTTTCGAAGTCTTCATAATCTTTGGAAAAGGCCAGAGCTCACACTGAATTCACCACCCTTTAGGAAAGTATGCAAGGTATAGCCCACCTGAGGAAGCTAATAAGTAGTGAAGTTGTGTAATAGAACAAGGAAGGCCGCAACAACAATACAACTGTATGCTTATAATCACCACATAATATTTATTTCCAAAAAAATCCCTATCCCTCCATTCACACAAATGTCAAGAATCTTATAAATTCAAATTTTGAAGCTATTACCCATGAGATAGACCTTTGAGAGTTGAAGATCAAAGAAGTGTGAGTATTTTCCCTTCCTTTTGAAAATTTTCCAAAATCTAGGTTTCTTGGCTATGAGGTGATTGGTGGTGATTCTCGGTGATTTATGAAGTGAGTTGATGGGAATCCTGTAGGAGATGAATGTTGGAGTAGCTTTGGTGGAAAATTTGGGTGTTTTTGGTGAGTTGGGTGATGTTTGTTAAAAGAGAGATTGAAGGTGGTTATGGTGAAGAGAAAGGAAAATGAAGAATGTGGAAGGAGGGCTTACCACTCGCTGGATAAGGTGTATAGTAGTGGTTTGTGTTTGCTGTCATGGATCAATCTGGGGTGAATTTTGCTTTTTCGACTTGACACAGACTATACCAGGTGAAACGGGCATGTCAGGTTTGCAGAGCAGAGTTGGCTCCTGAGGCACGGACCATGTCATATGAAGTTATGACTTTTGGGTTCATGCGGCACGGACTATGCCAAGTGACACATACCATGTCATATGATTTCAGTCTGTTTTCTCATTCCCTATGTCCAAAACCTATTTCTAAATTCATCAAAACACACAAACTAGCATAATACTATTCCAATCCATAAAATCAACAAATTACTTTCAAAATAACACATTAAAGAAAGCAAACAACTAACAAAAAATGATGAAAAAATGGAAAAATCGTATGTATATTGTCATCATCATAACTTATTTCTTAAAATTTTCATTAAGACTAATTCAACATTACCTTAGGGCCTCTAGAACCATAATTCCACCCTTAATGACATCCTTTTGGAGAGGTCTTCATATTTTCCTAGGCTTATACCTTACCTTTGGAGCTAAATACCACACATGCCTATTTCTTACAAGTGTTGGATTGTTCCGGTGTTTCTTGGATTTAGGAGGAGGAGGAGATTTTAATTCCTTATCTTTTCCCCTAATTTCTTACATGTTAGTGTCAAAATGTTTTGTATAAAATTCATCTTTAGGCAAAGATACATTCACAATATGCTCAACATCCCTATTATCATTCCCAACATCTTCAATATAATCAAGGGCATTCACCTATTATGTGCTCATGATTTGGTAGTTATTTTGTGATATTCTAAGATCTTAATATCCTTTAATGCTTATAAATATTATGCTTGACTTGTGCCTTACATTCCTATTAAATGCATGATTGATATCCTATGCTTGACTTGTGCCTTTCAATTGTCTTTGCAACCCTAGAGTCATCATGAGATGCCAATCCCTTTACCTCTATAGGTATAGAGAGAAACATTCACAGTGTAGTGCCTAAGACGTAATTCCTTATGGGGAAGATGAGCATATAATGAGAGGGCCACTTGATGCACTTTCCAAATTACGGAGGGGGTGTCGATAGAATAAGATGTGAGAACCTTTGTGCCACAGACAAAGGGAAGTGTTTACTATCGAACACATTATGTGCATAAGTATTATGATGAGTTTATGCATTTGGTATTTCATAGAATCTAGGATCAAAGTATTCTACTGATCATGTAATGCTAATATCCCCTACTGTTAGCTTAATCTAGTTTACTCTCTTGTTTTTGCATGTTCAGTAGTTGATAGATGACCCCTCTTCTCCAAAACCTTCTTTTCAACATTGACTATTCCCGACACGTGATCGGATTGAAGACCCGACTATGGTTTTGCGTGGTTAAAATTTAAAATTTCTAGCATCTCTAGGGATGACCCCGGACTTGCCACTATCTACCCCTTGGTAGTTTAGTAGTGAGTGTGGAAACAACTTATAAATTCTGTCTTTTATCTCCCAGTGCTCAATAGGTTAGTAGATCTCCTGTGATTTATTAGGGACCTCGCAGACTGTGGATCAATGCTTCTTTAATTTTTTTTGGTGTACTTAGGAATTTGAGCAATAGCATCAAGTATATGGATGTTTACCTCGCAACTTTGGAAGGCTTCAATGAGGTTCTCTTTGTCCACATCCTTGTTAATTTTTACCCTCAAAGCCGCTAGAAATGACGGTGGAGGGGTGACCGTTTTGAGCTTAATTGTGGTGGGAATCCTTGGAGATTGTGTGCATTCAGTTTAATTATGCTCAACCTCCACTTCCTATATGTTTCCCCCATCGAAGAGTTCCTCCTCGCTTCCAACATTGATGCTCATAACCACTCTATCTCTTCTTGCTTGACCTTTTTTTTGGGATCTCGAACCTCCTTTCTGCTCCTCAACGTGATGAATCTCACGTTTTGCCCCTGATTCGCCTTCGATTGAGATATAAGTTTGTCCGACTCCCCTGCCTCTAGATGGCTCACAGAAGTAGCTTGTTGGACTACTTGAAACTACAAGTTTTTGATACTTGAGGAGTCTTTAGCACCCAACTCTTTATTTTTCCTTATTGTTCAGGCCACAAAGATCTCATTGCTCTTTGTTAAATGGGCTATGGCTTCTATTAGCTCTTCCCTTTCAAACTTGAGGTTGCTTGATTGCGGATAAGAAGTCCATTAACCTCTAAGGTAGGTTTGTTGAGGCCCCCAGTTTTAGTTTTGACCATTTCCATAGTTGGGATACTTTTCTCGATCATCCCTCCCATGAAAGTTCGGATGGTCTCTCTATCGCATGTTATAGGTCTTGGAATAGGGGTCATATTTCTTATCAAACCCTTGGTTCCATTGGAACCCTTCCCCTTGGCCTCGACTTCCTCCATAGACCTTATTGCCTTGAAACCCTTGTCATTGATAGCCCACGATATTGACTTCTTCAAGCGTATCCTCTTTAATTCATGATTAACCATAGTGGTGTGATCAAGTAAACATATCCCGCAAGATTTGACTTGATGGATCCTCCCCTTCATAAATTTAGTCATCATTGAAGAAAAAGCTTATACTCTCTCCTCTATCTTGGGTAGTGAGAATTCACATCATCATTCGTCTTCACCATCAATCGGGTCCCAATTTTTCAAGTCTCATTGGCCATATCTTCAAAGAGAGCCAGTGCATCCTTTCGCTATCGACCGATTGCACGCTGCATTAATCATCCCCAGATCTTTATCCGAAAATATCTCGAAGAGGTAGTACACTACATCCCCATCCTTAAACTAGTGATGGGGGAAACTAGCAAGTAGCCTCTTGAATCATTCTAAATATTCGTACAAAGTCTCATCGGGGCGTTGGGAGATATTACATAGTTGTTTCTTTGCCCCCACCAACTTTGATGCCTAGAATAACTTCTGAAGAAAATACCTCTTCAAATTCAACCATGTTTTTATGTACCCCAGAGGAAGATAATAAATCCAACCTTTGGCCACGTCTTTCAACGAGAATGAGAAGGCCCTTAAATTGTTGTCTTCTTCCGAAACTCCGTGTGGCTTCATATTGGTGCACACCAAAAGGAACTCGGAATAATTTGTTTTCGAATCCTCACCTCTCATACCATGAAACGTGGAAAGACAATGGAACATTCTCGACTTGAATTCACAAGTTATGTTAATAGGTAGCGGCTTTGTGACGAATCAAAGTGGTTTATTCAAAATTTTTGGAGCAATAAACTCCCTCAAAGTGCGAGTGTCTTTGACCATGATATTATTCTCTACTATCAACGGTGGTTGTGGAACTTTCACGTTGTTTTTGGTATCATCCTCGGTCTCCTATTAATACTTGAGAGGTTAGGTGTGTAGTGTAATGGTTCTAAGTTATTGTCATAGGTATGTACCATAAGCAAGAACCAAAATAATACTCACCATCAACAGAAACAAACACATAGAAAGTGATAGAAAATAGCATAGCGAACCAACAAATAACTCAAACAAACTAACACTAGCAAAAACTCAAACAAAAACTACTCTACAAGCTAACTGCACTAGCTATCAAATAAATCCAGCCTAAGTCACTGGTAACGGCTCCAAAATTTGACGTGCACCTAGGCATTGTTGAAAACCAGGGTGCATGCAAGTCAAAGATACCCCAACAACTCATAGCTACTAAGATAATATATAGTGGTAAGTTGGGTCTGATCCTCAGAGAGAAAGGATTTCATAAGATAGCTTCATGTAGTAGCGCACACAAGCATCACAAATATGTATGTTCATAACTAAAGGGGAGATGTGTGAGTATTAATCTACCAACTACAAAGCATGAAAATATAAATAAAGATGTAAATAAGATACTAAGGAGCCTTGAGGGCATTTGCATCACAAGTTTCATATTTGAATTTGATCCTTGATTTGTATTTGCATAAGAGATATGATTCCTATCCCGTTCTGTCACACTATGTGGAGAGGTTGATTCACCAAGAGCCCCACAGGTTTATCACACCCCGATTTTTTCTCCTGTTCAAACTCTCACCTCTAGATATAGGTAGCAGTGTGCTTTACATTGCCACCACTATCCCTCACCCTGAGGGTTAATAAACCCGCAAAAATGTGCAGTAAATTAAACCTGAGAATAGCATGGGTCACTGGGAACCATCGAGAATACTCATTCTAAGGCACATTATGTACAACCCAAAACATTAGTACCCGATCTATTATCTCTAGGGGCATGGACCACCTAGTTGCTACATACAAGGAACATGGCCATCAGGATTACCCTATGAATAAAAAAAAGATCAATAAGATTATCAACCCACTCACTTTGTAACTCAAGTATTGTCCATAGACCAATCCAAGAACATGACAATCAAGCATACATAGCATTTGACCTTTGATCAAACTGGCATAAAGATGAAATACTCTCGTGTCATTCCCAAGACACTAAATCATGCAATGATCTTAACTAGTTATACTTCCTAATTTCAATCATGCATAATTATAAGCATAAGCATTCAAGCACAAGATAATAATGATAATATATGTATAAATAGGATGAATATAAGAATCTCACAAATCTCTAATCAAATATGTTTAGCAAATGCTCCCAAGTAATTAACTACTCTAAACTAATTACATTTAAAAAATTGGGTTGGAAAGACATAGAAAAGGTGAAATGAATGAATACAAAAGTGAAGTATACAAAGGATAGAGTCAAAGTCCGCCTCCTCTCCTTTTGTCCAAAGGAAAAAGGGATTCTTTTATGTTGGGAGGAGAGAGAAGATAAAACCTGCAGTCAAACCCTAGTTGACCAGGTCACCACGGACTGTGCCCAGATTTCTGGCATGGATCATGTATATTTACACGTTCTGTTTCTTGAGACTTGGTCTTAGATCTTTAAGAACACCTTTGAGCACATACACTATGTAATTTTACATGGTCCACTTCCCGGGACCATGATTCCAAGTGAGGTGATATTCTGAGCAACATGGACCGTGTAAATTTATATGTTTCATTTTCTAGGATTGCTTTCCAAGCTCTAGCTAGCTTCTGAGCTACACGGTCCATGCCATAGGGCACCATTTGGTATTGTATGAACATCTTCTAAACATGGATTCAAAATTGTTTTTTTTCTCCTCTTTCTTCCCCCCAATTAAATCATGCTTCTACCACTTTGTCAAATGGCCTTCTATCTTCTACCAACCAATCAATTAGACTTCTATCTACTACTGCTCTTGCAAATAGCCTTTTCCAATGATGCTATGTAAATAAGCTCACAAAGCAAGTAATATTTGACCAACAAGTAGAGGTAAATACATTAAACTATAAATGCACACAAAATAGGCAAGTTGGGGTAATTAACCATACTAGGTGATTCTAAACCCCTATCATGTAAAACACCTAATAATTTAACTAACCACCAACAAAACAATGAAAAAAGGTGCTAATTGTGCTAAGAAAACATCAACATCAAGTCTCATAACCATTCAATTCACATTAACCCTAAACCACATCCCTAGCCATAATTTAAGAAGAAATGAGATGGTGAGATACTTCCTCATCCTCACTTCGTAAAATAATCTCCACACAACTTCATTCCTCCTTACTCTAGCGACACAAGGGGATAAACACTTGCACATTTGCACAGTATCAAAGTTCCTAAAACCATACAGCGGAATAAGGACGACCACCCACGATTTTGCATATGCCTGGAAGATAACCAGCCTGGAAGATAACCAGGCTAGAAACACAAGTGGAAACCCGTCCCACTCTCCCGCTACGACACACAAAATCCTAATACATCTCCCCCTCAAACCGAATAATACCCCGTAACAGTTCTCTCACCCACCTATTCACACTTAGTGATAATTATTTTGCATTCAGGACCCCGATATAAAACTCCCTCAACCTAACAATTAAACCACTACTCGATAAAAATATATATTTTTTAGTTAACATAAAAAATATTTTCCAATTGGAAACATCTTTCAGGGTTACGTACCGAAGAATCTGGTAACTACTAACAAATATTTGTGACACCTACACCCGTGTCCCAAGATCACTCACAATCCTAACATCAGTAAGGTAATTCAGATACTGAAGCCTTACCATCATTATTCTCATCCTTAAGGATCTCTACTAATTTCATGACATGTGTAAATACATTATGTTTCATGTATTCCCGGTAGCTTCCATGCTCCTCACATGTTTTACATAATACGACTTACTGTTAGTAAATGGCCCACAATCCAAATGACCTAGTTGAATAATCAGTAATAATACAAAGTATATGTACGTTTCTAGGTCTTGTTTCAACCCCTCTACTTGATACTCTAATCGGTGGGAACAAGCCATCAAACCATCCTCAAACCCTCTAAGCTTTGTGGATAGAGATTTAGGAATCTCTCCGCGAAGGCTCGCATTCTCTTCCTGTTGCTCTTTCAGCAACAACTCCAGCGTCCAACACTTCTCCTCCTCCATTTGGGTGTATCGAACTTATCTAAGTTCAATCCTTCTTTCTAGCCTCTCATATTTTGTCAAAAACTGCATTGCATATTTACATGCATCATCATAATGATTCCCCCACTTCTAAAAATTTCTTCATTACATACCTAAGAATTTTAAAAAAAATGTAAAACAATTTTATTTTTTCCAGGATTGATGATTGGTAAAATGAATGTCACATTAATAATTGCGTTGTTGCTAAATACGTGTTTGAAAATGATAATTGTGTACATGTTGATGGAATTAGTATTAAGTTTAGTAGGATTGTGAGTCGCCGTGTTAATTAAAGATAACCACTTCATCTAACCAATAGAGGAAGATAAAAGTTTAAGATGGCATTTCCAAAATTGAATCTTTGAAAAATTTACAAGATGTACTACCGTAAAAAATGTTCCAAAATTGAAACTCATATATTACGAGTCCGACTCCCTTTTTCAAAACGACACTGGCCTAATTAAAATACCCAAAAATATAAATAAAATCATTCCAATATAGGTTAAGATATTGGAACATAAAAAGATTATATACAAATACCCTATTGAGGAATCCTTCGAACTCGGAATTGACTGTGGACGATAAAAAATTGTTGTACTTAGGGCACACAATTTCCTTCAAACTCTACCTAAATTTGTCGCGCCTTTAATCAAGGACACCCCTCACATAAATTTGAATACTAAGATCATTCCGTCCACCTTCGTTGCCCGTAGTGGAACTACTAGGTGAGAGAAGCAAATTGCACGGAGAAAGAAATTGGTGCCAACTTTCGATTCTACAAAGTTTGAGTCTCTTGTAGCCTCTCCAAGGTACTATTCTTTGTTAGACAATGCCATGTTACTAGATTTATCTGCTTTTGAACTGAATGATACCATAATGATAGGTCTGAGTAATATTGTGTCCCCGTTTCAATTCCATAGTTGTTTCGAATTCCTTGACATTGAGGATACATTAAAATTTGCTAAAGTGTGTCAATTTTATGCCAACATATTGTCGGTATATGGAGGGTCATCCTTTACTATGTTTAATGGTATAGAGTTTGACATTGATCCATGGAAGATCAATGATTTTCTAGGTTCCCCATACAAAAGCCTTTAGGACTGTTATCCAGCAGTTTATGATGGTCCTTTGAACATATATCATTTTTTCAAACTGGCATGTACATGTTGAATCCTACTAATCTATCCCAAATATGCTTCAATAGATCTATATCCAATTGTTACTCTACCGAGGGTTATAAACTCAAGTATTTGACAATAAAGAAAATGATGGTATACAAGATGGTAGCATAGAGTTTTATGCCAGTAGGGTTACATCAACAAGCCCAAAATTACCCCTATTATGTTGTTCTACTATTTATTGAAAAGGTGGAGATTAATCCCGTCTATACCATTGTGAAACATATATTGGCATTCATTGTGAATGTGAAGAAGAAGGGTATCAAGCTAGGAGTGAGGCATTGCCTCCAAAATTTTACAACCAAAAGTTATTTAAGAACAAGAAGTGGAAACTCATCAATGGGATTTGGTCGTACAGGTTTTCCGGATGAAATAATAAGTGAGGGAGCATACATAAAGGTGGTTTATTTCATTACATCCTTTATTGACATTTTACGTACGTATTGCTATTCTAATTTAATGCTTATAACTATAGGTGAAGAGGATGACATGTCATTCATGGTGAACGTGTACAAACAAATGAAAGCATACATGAAGAAGATAATACAGTTGAGAAAGATGACTCATGATACCAAGAAAATTGTCAAGGCATCAAGGAATGCAGAAATACACAGGCAAGGATCAAAATATGGGATATCCAATTATACTTTTTGATTCTCAATTATTAATAACGTCTCCATGTACAAAATCATGTATGTTAAAGAATTTTTATTGTTTGTGTGGATGATATGTTCCAAACAATGTTATTCTTTCGCTCCTAATCTTTTCTTCTCCACAACTTCAACATATGAGTAGGTTTGTATCCATCTCCTTCACTTTGTTGATCAAAGGTTCATTTACATTATTTTCCTAGCGCACTTCTGATGTCGGAACTTCTTTTGCACATGGCCAAAGAATCGGACGCCCAAGATTTGTATTCGATTATAGTTTCGTGTTCCAAACCGCAAGCCACCATATTTAACTATCTAATCCTAGATGCTTTGATCAAATAAATAAAGTTACAATAACGTAATGGTCATCCAAACACTTTATTTTTGTACGTAATCCATTTCTGCTCTCTGAATTTTAATCGAAAGATGGAGCATAATCAGTCACTTTAAAAAATCAACAAAATTTACTTAATATTCGTTGTATTATCGATATTGGAACATTGGGTCATTTTACGGCGGTGGTTCACAACCTTCGTCAATGACATTAGGCACATCGGTTAAAATCTAACCGTCGTTGTTAGCACACTTAAGATGAAGATCTAAATAGAACCTTCGTTGCATAGTTGCTCATAGCTGTCCTTCTATTTTTTTCAGTGCAACAATTTGTTACGAAATTTAAACATGTAAAAAATGGCGGTTCCGAGCCGGTTTACAAAAAGTGTCACTCCTTGGCGCCGTTAATGGTCCTTTCTGCACTAGTGTATAAAAAGAAAATTTTGTAGAAAGTCTTTGTAAATGTATGTTGAAAGTAAAATCGTTAACTAAAAATTAGATACTAGGTATCAAAGAAGATTATGACCAATAACTAACTTACTTATGTTGTAATGAAGTGAATGAAATAAAATGAATTGATCCGAATGAAATAAAATAAAATATCAATAGTGGAAACAGGGGCCATTAAAGGCGGTTCTACTGAACCATGGAAGACAGTTTCTAGACTCATTTTCTGGTTTCCTATTTAATCGTTCAACAATTAAACGAGGTTAGAATGCTGCATTTAAGTGGATCCAAATTCAATTCCAAATTCAAAACTTGTATCAGACGCTTAAATAAATTGAATACATATTCGACATATGTATAATCTATAACCTAAAATTGCAAAATGAAACCTCAAACTTAAAGCTACTTGAAAAATCGAACCTCAAACCTTAAATCATCGATAGAATATAAAATATCAAATAGCGAATTCGGAGTACACTGTCGATGGCGATGACATTAAAAGAGGCGTACAGTTGCAATGAAGATGGAGGAGTTGGTGCCAAGGCGTACGATGGTGATGGCCAAAAGTGCTTGCGTGATGGCGAAGGGGCTGATAAGGAGGAGGTGTGCGTTAGAGAAGGCGCTGACGGGGATGAGGCATGCGGTGGCGAAGGGACTGGCGAGGAGGAGGGAAAGACTGTGAAATATGCAAATATTGTAAAGAATGAGCCGCTACAAATGACAAGAACAGGAGACGCAATTGGTTTGGTCGTACCTAAGGGTGAAGAGAAGAAGGAAATTTTCCATAAAAAAGCATAAGTTTTGAAAGAAACCCTAGTTTAAAATTTTGGGCCAAATAAACAAAAAAGGTAGCCCATAAAAGTGGTTTAATAAAACCCGTCTTAATCGAAGTCTATTAAAAGCGTTTTTTAAAATTGCCTTTAATAAGATCCAAACCCCTTTAATCGATGTTCATTAATCACGGTTCCTCAATAACCACCTTTAATCATATCTGAACCACCTTTAATCACATTTGAACTGCCTTTAATATGGAAGGGAGATGAAATAGAAATGTTCTGAACACGAAACCCTTTTCCGAAAGGCAATTCCTCAAATAATCGACAGAACCTCCTTGTAACACTTCTTTTAATAGAGTTTTCTCCACTAGTATATGGTAAAATAAGAATTGTAGACTAAAATTAAAATAAATAATATTTATTTAAAATTTAAAATAATTAAAATGAATTGAATTGAATTGAATTGAAATAAACTAAATTGAAGTGAATGAATGTAGGGATGGGTAAAAAATAGAAAAATGAGAACCAAACTAAAATCAAATTATCCGAATTTAAATAACCTAGACCAAATTTTATATTATACGGTTTTCAGAAATTTGTATTGATAAAACTAGAATATGAATTTGGTTTTTGGATCAGTTTTGGATATTAAAATTCAAACCAAAATCTGAATCAAATATCGAATTGTAATTAATTAATTAAATTAATGAAATATATATATTCTCCTCAATATATATATATATATATTTTTAAAAATATAAACATATAAAATGATTAATTAATTAATAATTTTATCATTGAATTTTAAAATGTACTAAGTTATTAGTTATGAATTATACTAAGTCTTTAGCTCTTGAATTTTTTGAGTGCCTGTTAGATTCTTCATTTCGATGAAACAAACTTTCATGATATGTTGGTTTGTCATTGTGAATTGATTGAATTTTTCATGTATAATTATGTAATGTGTTTTGTAGTTCAAGTATTGAAATTGGGTTGATTATGTTAAGAAAATTGAATACTATGATTTTTTCCCTCATTAGGTAATTCAGTTCGATTTCAACCCAAAAATCGAATTCACAAATCCTCTCATAATTGCAAATCCCCCTCCTTGCTGCATCCATCTTCTTTCTCTCTAAACAAACCCTACTTTTCTTCAATCTTCTTTTCCCCATCTTCTCATTATAGAGAGATGGGGAACAATAATTTATTTTAGTTGATGTTTCTATATATTATTGAATAAGTGTGAGATTTGTCTCCACATATTAATTTTATTATTTGACAAAACAATTATATGATTGTGATCACGATGATAATTCAATTTAGTTGTTCACGCCGATATATTGTTGTTGATCTACTTTTACAGATCGTGTTTTGGTAATTTGTTTATGGTTTTATATTCAGGTTTCTATTAACTTGGATCTTTCAGATCTTTATTTTTCATTTTATTTACAATTTGCACAACAAATATTGTGGTTGGATCAAGTGGTGTTGCACTTGTAGAGAATCCATGTTTGGGGTACTGATACTGATGCGTGATACGTTCCTCTCTGTCAAGCGGTCATGATTTTTGCGGGAAGCGAGTTAATATCCTCGAGGGAGATGTTACAGTTTTATTTAGATGTCTAATATGTAATAGTACAAACGATCAGGCTGATTGACATGTAATTTAAATATACTTGCAATATATTAGTTTTGCTAGATGATAGTTAGGTTGGATGTCAATTCCATTTATTATAATTTCTGCTGGATGTTGTTCCCAGTATCTTTGAATAATTAAAAAAACTCAAAAATGAAATTATGAATTCGGATTGATGTATTAAAATTTTTTGGGTAATATTATTCGGTTTCGGTTTTTAATTTTTTTTATGCCAACCCAATTAAACATAATTAAATAACTCAAAATTTGATTAAACTAATCTGACGCTAGACGCCCGATAACTGTGTTATAAACCGTTGCATGATACTACCTCCGTCCCAGGATTATTGGCCTATATTTTGGTCAACTTTCTCAGACCATGTTTGACCATCAATAACTTTAATTACGGATATTAATGGTACATTAAAATTTTATCTTTCGAAACTACGTAGACATAGGAGTCTAATAATATCTCACTTGATGATATTAGAGTCTATATACTAATTGAAATATATGGTCAAACATTGTCCGAGAAAGTTGACAAAAAATAGGTTAAAACTGCTGAGACAAAAGAGTATCATTCTTCAACCCCCGCATGTTTCCTTCTTTTTCCGTTTGATGATACGTTGCCTAAATCAAAGCCATTTGTTTTGGCGGTCAAAACTTGAGAAACGGACATAAATGAATGCATTTATTAATTACCTAATGTTGCGGTTCACCAAAGGCGGCTTGTTAATTTCTCAACTTTCTGGAAAACAGATATCGTATGATTCGTATCCGCCATAAGGTCTTGTGGTGCAGGCGATATGGCGGGCTGTTAATTTCAAAGAAGTCATTTTCTACGGTCTCGTCATTCGATGATGCCAGGCAAGTTCTTTAATTAGAAGGATATAAGTGGTAATTTTCTCTGCTCTTCTTTGTGGTCAATTTTCCTAAGAAGCTACTTCCACAATACACGCATTCAACTATGCGCATTTTATAATCTTACAGTCAAGATAAGGAAGCTTTGGCACATAAAAGCTTTAACTTCAATACTTATGTGTACCAATTCAATCTGCAATTTAACGATTCATTTATTCAAAAAAAATTAACTTTGACTTCAAACTTGAATAGATGTATAAGTATAAATATTATTGAGTGACACATTGTTAGATTCGTTATAAATTATATTTTCAGAATATCAACTTTTTGCAAGTTTTAATTATACTTAATAAAAGATATTAAGGATCAAACATTTTTTGAGTTGACTGTTGAAAGTCAAAGTGTGCACTTTGAAATGGGATAGATGGAGTAGTAAAATTATTTGTGAAATCGTAAAATATGTTTGTGTATTGACTTTGATAAAAATATAAGAGAATTTATTAATGGTGCATTGATATCACATCAATGACCCACCCAATCAATGATGAGAGTTTCAATATATAATGCTATAAAAAACCAAATTCTAACATGAATAGGAATAGGATTCCGAAGTCCATAAGGTAACTACCATCTATAACATTTCCCTACAAGGGAAATGATTTCTTATTTCCTTATCACCCTCCCTCAAGTTGGAGCATGATGATCTAGAATGCCCAACTTGCGAAGAATATTATGAAAATGCTAATCATTAAAAAAAACTCCATACAAAGGTAGCACTAACTCTAGGCCAATCATCAGCATCAGGATGATTATTCGGGGGTTTGGTAATGGTTTCGTCAATGAAACCAATCTTCTTCTTGGCAAGCATAACGGCATAAATTGCAGCAGACCATTCAAGATAATTTTCTTCACCTTTTAGTGTGACAGGACAGATTAACAAATCAGGCCCATCAGAGGTACTAAGATAGTAAGGATCATTCATAGATCGACAAAAAGGTAGAGATCTCCCAGAGCCATATTGTAATTGCAATTGTTTAATTAAAGCTACAATCACGTCGGTGGCATTGAGATTATGTAATTTATTAACCTCAACTCCAGCAGCGATGCGGGCTTGCTTAGTAGCATCGAAACTGGAATCAGGTGTAGACATAGTTGCGGATCAGCGACAGAGGAAGATCGGCGACACAGGAAAGTTAAAGCGGCAGCGAATGGAATATCAGCGGCAGTGCGTGAAAGTACGGTGCATCGGCGAGTGGAGATCAGGAAGAACGTCAGATGGATCGGCGACAGTGGGAACTGGTGAAAAGCGGTGGCGAACCCCGATCTGGCGATGAACAGGGAGCTACGGATGGCGGAGACGGCGGCGCGTGGAGGTAATGCGCAGACGCCGGGCGGGGCCGAAGCTCGAAAACTGTAGCAAAAATTTTCTTTAGGGTTTCAGAATTTTAACCTCTGATACCATGATAAAATATGAGCGTCTTTATTAATGGTGCATTGATATCACATCAATGATCCATCCCATCAATGATGAGTGTTACAATATATAGTCTTATAACAAATCAAAGTCTAACATGAATAGGAATATGATTCCAAAGTCAATAAGGAAACTACCATATATAACTAATTTTATAAGGAAACATATTATATAAGGTAACTACCATCTATAACCTTTCCCTATAAGGGAAAGGATGTCTTATTTCCTTATCTTACTTAAAAGGGACAATCTTGTTTAAAAAGGGGACAATCTCACAATCTTGGAGTTAAGGAGAGCTTTTCAATTCGTGGTTGTAAAAATCGTAAATTATGTTTGTGTATTGACTAGAAACAGACAATGCAGTTGTAATTTTTTTTGGAAACAAATAGTTAGACTCATTCCCATTAATATATTGAAATGAGTTACATTTGTGGTTGATTGTATGCACAATCACCATTATTAGTCTATCTACTTTTAGCTGATAAACAAGTAACGCGCTAGTCTATTCTATTACAGTTGATGAGCTGATAAACTGTAGAACACCATAACTAAAATGAGAAAATCCTATCTATTAGAAGGTGGGATAAAATCCCACATGGCCGGCTCACTGAGAGTGAGTGGGGTGAGCCTACCCACTTGAGCTCCACACTAACATGGTGTATCAGAGCTTGAACTCCACACCAATATAGTGTATCAGAGGTTGCTCCACGCTAACCTAGAATGTAGAGACTTAAAGACCATAATTTATTAGGGAGGTAGAACCCGAGTTGCGCCTGGTCAGTCGAACACAACACCCTGATTGCCTTAGTGGCTAAATAAAAGGTGAAACGTAAAATGGAGTGGTCCACCTGTAATGTGATTACGTCCAACAATGTCAACCTCAACCCACCAGAAAGTTATCTCGTCCAAGCCAGCGTCCCAACTCAAACAGTCACAACAATACATTAGACTAGACATTTATATCTTATAAGCACGAAGCTCTCTAACCCGAGTCAATTTGAACCATCATGATAAGTTGATCTATCAAAAAAGTCCAAACCAACCGTAGTCTACAAATCTACTCCTTAACCTTAGAGGGGTTTTGCCAAAAGTTTGTTGTCTAAACAACTTTTGACTTGGATTTCTCTTAAACCAGTCTCTTTGTAAAGAAGATCAGAAGCAAAAAAAAATCTCCTATTTAAAGGTCATCAGAGAACCTAATTAGCAAAACCCTCATAAACTAATACTTTTGACAAAAAGGGACATAGGATTAAAACAACCTTCTTTATAACTAAAAGAGCAGCAAAAAAGAAACTAAGATTACTAAGCTGAAAACAGAGCAGAGGTACAAAGGCATTAGAATCAGAAAGGTAAGTGGAGGTAAATTAGGCCAACTAAAATAAGAAAACCAGCAAATATTTTCATTTAGCCCAATATTATGACCCGGTTCAGCCAGTCCAGATCTGACCGAATCTGCCACCGCCCTATTCAGACGGATCTAACCCACGATTGATAATCGTTGTCAGCGACGTTTCCGCCGGTCACCATTGGTTAAATATTACCAGAATTTTTGCTGTGAGATTGGAGTTGAGGTACCGTGCTCCCCCATCGTGCGCGAAGGTCGTCTCCCTCTTTGTACGACACCGATTTCTGCAGCCGCTCTGGATCGGACCAATGGGGCACATCCACTCTATTTCGTGAAGACGAGTGTACAACACCTTATCCTCCGGTGGCAGCGGTCAGCGCTGCTCGCTTCTTCGTGCGATGAAAGACTACAACTAGATTCTTCTCTGCCATCCCTCTCGATTTCTTGCTCTGTCATCAGATCTACTGCTAGAACGAAAAAGGAAAACTACAGCTACGGGAGGGAGCTTCCAAACCGCCGGATGTGGTGGAAGCCGAAGCCCCCAGGTTAGGGTTTTGTTTTTGTTTCTGTCGCTGAGGGCGCTCGTCTAGAGAGAGAGAGAGTTTATTTTGTTGCGGTATGCATTTGTAGTTAAGGAGTGCTTTTCAATCTTAATAACTACTATCGTAGTAAATAGTGTAGATACAAGAAATTTTTGTATCTTAGAAAATTTTGTGTGTTAAGGTGTTGGACAAAACAAATTTTGTTCTTCCACAAATAACTTATTTCTATTTGAAAATTTCTCACTTTACTAAATATAGAATTTGTAGAACACGTGACAGAATCTAACATGCACGATACCTTAATATACAACATATGACAACATATGACAATTTTAGACTAGAAACTATATGCAGATGTTGAAATCCACAAATATAATTTACCACCCGCTTAAGAAAACATCCGTCTTTGGTCTTTGAAGTAAGAAAAAAAGGAATAATAACATCATATCTAGTACTCCTTCCGGTTCACTAACATTGGTTCACTTTTCTTTTTGGGCTTATTTTTTAATATTGGCTCCTTCTCTTTTTGGAAAATTCTAGATTGTTTTCATCCACTCATTTTACTTTTTATTCTTTCAATGCATTTTCCACTACTAATTCTACCTTTTCTAAATCCAAGTGCCAAAAGTAAGTTGATATGAATCTCCTTGCGAAGACTCTAGATTGCGGAATATTGGATCTTTAATTCAAATGGAAATCTCGCCCAACCACTTGAATTGCACGAATTGCAGCGTCTAGCCCGCAGGGTACACT
>JAULKM010122416.1:0-20759 GCA_032355605.1 Rubia tinctorum | reverse complement strand
GGGGGGTGAGGCGGCGGTGGGGTGGAGCCGGGGGGGGGGGGGGAGAAGTAAAATAGGGTTTTGTAGGTTCACCTATAATAAATTGCGCCTATGTATGACCCTGGGCTAAAATGATCCCATTAAAGGCAGTTCTAAATGTAGAACTATCTTTAAAATAAAAAGGTGACATGGGATAGGACTTTCGAGTTCGAAAGTCCTTTCGGACCTTAATTAAAGGCTGTTCAAAAGGAGCAACCGCCTTTAATCGATCACCATTAAAGGTGGAGCCGTATTTAATTAATTTTGAGCCGCCTTTTAAATGAAAAATGTGACCTGGGTGAGACTTTTGAACTTGAAATCCCATTCGGACCTCAACTAAAGGCGGTTCTGATGGAACCTCCTTCTAACGTTGCCTTTAATAGATTTTTCTCTACTAGTGAAAGCCTTGTTGATTAGCATTTGTAAGTGCCTTTTTTAAAAAAATTAAATTAAACCATTAATGATGGGGATACTGGATATCCCACCCCGTTTATGGATTAGATATGACTAAATTGCGTACGTATGAAAGATTCTTACAACATGATATGTGCTATGACCTAAGTAAAATTAAAAGGGTGTGTAAGAGATAGAAGGTTGTTCATATGGAACCATTCGACAAACTTGACCATACCTCACCAAACACAATCCACCAGTAGAAAGTATCAAATCAATTTCCCAAACAATGAACAATTGACACTTCAAATAATACCATACAAATCCGAAAACGAAGACAATATAGCTCATCCCGTAATAATTTGGATAATACCCATGAACCCGTTCTTGCTCCGGTTTCTCTAATAGGGGGCGTACCTGGTCATTGTAGATCACCAAAAGTAATTCTCTCAACGTATATGGGCATTGTTGTGTGTCGAATTGTCTCTAATCCGAACCCAGAGGATAAGCGTAAACGGTCTAAAGACTTGTATCAGCGACTAAACAATTTCACTAGTATGAAATATCCTAACGAGCCATAATCCACCAATAATTTTTTTCCATGCACGGAATCACCAAAACTCCGTTATGTAAACAAGTTTGACTTAGATTTCTCCTTTATCATGGTTGGACAAATAGATCGGAAGTCAATTAAATTTTAATCCAAATCATTTTACCGAAAAAATGTCAATGACAATAAAAATCAAATGATAGAGACAAGCAGATATGATACTTAAACAAAACATCCCAATTTTGCACAACCCATTTTACAAAAGTAAACTGCTGCATTATGGGCCTAGTTAAAACCATAACACCATAAATCAAGCCGCATAACTAAATCCCCCTCCCCTCCCCGGAAAGTGTGAGATGCCCTACAATCCGGATAGTCTCATGGTCCAGTGCGATGGGTGCAAAGATAGGTTTCATCCTGCGTGTCTTGAAAATAATAATTTTCATAACATTTTATTTAAAATGAGAAGTGACAGTAATAACATTGAAAACTAAAAAAGAATTATGTAATCATGAGAAAAAATAAATGATATTACATGATGTAATTTCATACCTAAATGGCACATTTAAATTCTTACAAAAAAATTGTAAATAATATGTATGTTGTAAAATTTCTACAATATCATCTTTAAACTTCAGCAACTTTTTGAATGGCCACACATTTTTTCAAAAATATCCCAAAATTTTCACAATTATTCTTTGTCACATCAGACTGCATTAAATACCGAGGCAAAAGTGTATGTGCCAATTACTTGGGACAGAGGGGGTAGTTAAAAATTAGCTTAGAATTGGGCGAGTACTGTGCATTGCACAAACATTTATAACTAATATATTTTTAAATAAATATGAAATTATTTAATATAATTTCATATCTCCATAATCAATACTAAAATCTCAAATTGTTTGATGATAAATTTTAATGAATATTTTTTCTCCCGGGAGCATTTATAATCATAATCCCAATACAACATTTTTGTTTCCTTTTGTGTTATTATTTTTTCATTAGGTATTATATTGTTTCCAATCATGTGCCTCCAGTTATGATGTTGTTTTCATTTTAGCACTGCTTGTTTGATTATCAAGCATCTTCCCGACTTTGCAAATTTCCTTATTTGCAATTGCAGTTGCATCCCCATTCTTGTGTTTATAATC
Organism: Rubia tinctorum; assembly: GCA_032355605.1. Classification (NCBI taxonomy): domain Eukaryota; kingdom Viridiplantae; phylum Streptophyta; class Magnoliopsida; order Gentianales; family Rubiaceae; genus Rubia; species Rubia tinctorum. The sequence goes on along the minus strand of JAULKM010122416.1, from coordinate 18,647 downwards.
AACCAATGGTTGTAATTAAGTTTCAACCTCATATGCCCTTCTTTTACCACATTATCTATGGGTGATTAAGGACAATCACAATTGGTTACTATAACCACAACAAAAATATATAGTCACCCCATACATTGGGAAAAATATATAATTTAAATTAGTCATACATGGCCGTGCAATGCACAGATATTTCCCGATTATATAAATATTGAAATTTATTTATAATTTGTACCTATATTTTTTAAACATACTTAAGCATTAATTCAATAGTCTATATTTGGTAAAATTTAAAAATAATAAAAATAAAATAAATGAACAATAGAGTTCGTACAATTTTCGTCTGAGTTAGAACAACTTGCCATTCTATATTTTGGATTAAATTACTATTTATTCACCAACCCAAATGTAAATATAAATACCCACTAAATGCGTTCTCAGATATTTCTAGAAAACTAGTGAAAGTTTATTCAGTCTGCATCACACTCTAAACCATCCAGCATTTCCATGGTCAAAACCGGACTGAGATAGAGAGATGTGGAATCCTTCACTATCAAAGAACCGAAACCTGGAAAGTCTCCATACATAGCGTGAGTGGAAAAGATCGAGGTGATATGCAACAACTAAAATGTCTATGTTAGGTGGTACTATAGGTCTGAGGAGTCCAAATACAGGGGCAGTCAGTTCCACAATGTGTAGGAACTATTCATTTTTTATCACTAGGACGCCCCTATTGCCCACACGATTAAGGGAAAGTGATTTTTCCGCACCTTCAAGGTTTAACCAAGCTTGAGGACATGTATGACTGAATAATTACTACTGCCAGTTCCAGTAAAAGGTTGGTCCCTCGATTTCTTCCCCGACCATGTTGCTGTGCATCGTAAGTGTAAGATGCACTACAACCTAGATAGTCTCACAGTCTAGCGTGAGGGGTGCAATGATAGGTTTCATCCTGCGTGTCTCGAAAATAAAAATCTCAGTACCATTTATTTATAATGAGAAATGACAGTAATAATATTGAAAACTCAAAACAATTATGTAATCATCAGCAAAATAAAAATATATTAGTATGATGTAATTTCATACCTAAATATAATAGTTAAAAATATGCTTAGAACTTGGCGAGTACTATGCATTGCAAGAACATTTATGACTAATCAATTGTAAATAAATTTGAAATTATTTAATATAATTCCATACCACCATAAACGTTAATCAATACTAAAATCTCAAATTGGTCGATGAAAGATTTTAATGAATATTTTAAAAAGTATTTTGAAGTCAACTGATTCTTTTACTTGCACAAAGATGATTCTTATCTATTGAAATATTTTTCTCCCAAGAGCATTCACAATAATAATCCCAATACAACATTTTTGTTACCTTCTGTGATCTTATTTTTTCATTTTGCCTCCAGTTGTGATGTGTTTTTTTTCTTCATTTCAGCACTGCTTGTTCGATTATAAAGATTCTTCCCGACTTTGCAGATTCCTTTATTTGCAATTGCCACTGCATCCTCATCCTTTCATTTTGAATCAACCATTGGGTGTATTGGAGTTTAAAGTTCATATGCCCTTATTTTACCACCTTATCTATGGGTGATTAAGAAGAATCATAAATGGTTACTATAACAATAACAAAAATATATAGTCACACCATATATGGGGAAAAGTATATAAATTAAATTAGTCATATATGGTCGTGCAACGCCTGGATATTGCCGTATTATGTAAATATTGATATATATATATATATATATATAATTTGTACATTTACTTTTTATGATTACTTCAGCATCAAGTCAACAGTATATTTTAGGGAAAAATTTAAAATAATAAAAATAAAATGAACGAACAATAGAGTTCATATAATTTTTTTTTCTGAGTTAGAACAACTTGCCATTCAAGATTTTGGATTTATTTACCATATATTCACCAACCTAGCTGTAAATATATATACCCACTAAATACGTTCTCAGATATTTCAAGAAAACTAGTGAGGTTTCTTCAGTTTGTAGTACACTCCAAACAATCCAGAATTTCCATGGGGAAAACTCGACCCAGAAAGAGAGATGTAGATTCCTTCACTTTCTGATATGAATCTCCTTGCGAAAACCCTGGATTGTAAAATTTTAGACCTTTAATTAAATGAGTGATTTTGTAAACTCTGGTATAGCCACACGAATTGATCAAAACTAACCCTCGGGATCTTGAAAAACTCAAGATTTATTAACATAACTAGCCCGCGTGATTATTTCACAAATCGATGGTATTGACACTTAATTAACCCACAGGATTAAACAACAATGAGGAATGTAGGCAAGAAATGAGAAAAATTCAAAAATTATGAATATATCATTGATAAATGTGTGTTATTAATATCGGTCAACCCCTCTATTTATAGGGTTTCATTTCGGACAAAAACCTTAATCATAAGTAGAAACCAAATCGACTTATGGCAGGTTTAAGCACCTAAAATCATATCTAACTAGAATACCTAAAATAAATGGCTATGTGACTGAATTCTTCAAGGAGTAACTTTGAATGAATATTGCATTATCTAATCTTACTAAATCTAATTCTAGTCAGAATAAAACTGAATATTCTAAACCCTAATGGACTAGATTTCTAAATTAAGCCCTTCAAAGTCCACATGACCGAACTTAACCCCAAAAATCCGAAATGAAATAATTTTACAATAGTTTATAACGATCACACTACCTCATTAAAAATATACTCATTGAATTCGACAAGATATGTATCTAACAATTTTCCCTTCTCACGTAATGATTCATACCTATTTTCAGCAAATTTAGAGATGAACCTTGTGTTATCAAAACCGGCATTGTCTCCGGTCGAACGAGATCTTGGGTTTCACGGCTTGAACCTGTCCTAGCCATGACAATATGTAGCCTATATTAGCAAGAAGTGGAAAATTTTGGATTTTTCGCGAGTTTGTAGGCCTAGGGTTTGTGGAATTGGAGGTTAATTTCTGAAATTTGAATCGACCCCTTTTTTATATACTTTGAATTTTCCGTATTCGGAAGTAAGGATTCGTCTCTATGTAATACTGAGACAAACTGTTTTCGGGCCTAAAAATAAATATTTTGGAATAAATAAGCTCTTTCCATTTCTAGAGGCGGCCTAGAAAGGTGGTATGAACACGGAAAGTTATTTTCCGAGCTCGGAAACTGATATCGTACATACTCGGAAAGCTAAGTCACATTTCAGAGCTAGGAAAAGTATCTGCACTTTTGGTATCCAAGTCAATTTTTGAAGTTACATGCTACACATAAATCCATAACATGAACCTCCAAATTTTATAATACCAAACATTTTCACTCAAAAAAATCCATACATTCTCAAACCAAGAATCCAAAAATTACCTAAACACAAGAATCCAATTTTCGATCAATTAAACACAAGAATCCAAATGCAATCCAATTAAATGCAATCCAAATTCAATAAATGCAATCCAATCTCTCAAACCAACCTGACTAAACTCTTCTACCCAATCATTTTATCAATAACAGAGTTCCCACCTCATCTTTGGCCCCGATGTTTCCTTCAACGGCTTGTATCCCCATTTCCATCGTCGCCTCCATGGTCACAATCATCATCATCTTTATCTTCAGTCTCCAAGAATACCAGGTCAAAGTTAGGCGGCTCGTCATTATCGCTCAATTTCCGATGGAGGCCTTGGGCTTCTAGGAATGTGACATGCTGAGAATGGACCTGGGTCAACATCTTCCGTGTCTATATCATGTCCACACACATATGGTCAAAATACTTCACCCAAGCTTTCCAACCGCCACCGGTATCTGTAAATCAATAGTAAAAAACTTTAATTGGTTAAAAAAATTTCTTATATACATTTTAAACTAAAATGACAAGAATAGGTAAAAAACTTATCACGTACGGGAGCTTGATGCCTCGTTTATTTATGCATTGGCTTTGCGAGCTCTCTTGGAAATTTTAGCCATTTTACTGGGTATTGGACGGTATTCCCACTTTTCATCAAAGCCGAGACTAAGCTTCTTAATTTGGAACTACCTCTTGTCATAGTATTCCATCCTAAGAGCCTTGTTCTCAGGAATAACACCTGCCTTCTCCAGCACAACGATTATCAAATCACCGTAGGAGAGATGTTTCTTCTTTGTTTGCGCCGCCTTCATAATGAATGCGATGATGGCATACCCGGGGTTTATCTTGACCCCCTCCATGACATAATAAAACAACAACTGGTTAGCAATGGTAGGCTCACAAGTGTGGCCACCTATCGGCAAACCATTGAGACACATCCACTTATACACTAAGCATTGCTCTATGGTTACCATGGTGATATCATAGCTCTCTTCCTTTCCCGCATCCCTTCCTGCCCTCCTAACATATTTAATGGCCATAGCGATTGAAAAAAGTGGGGCAGTTCTACTCACCCCTGGCCAAACATATGTGTGATAAATTTCTAGGGGACCATTAGGGTCATCGACCGTTAATTTCTCGAGGGTGGTGTAGAGGGACTCTAGGGTTGCGTTAATTGTATAAGTAGTGATAGATACATCTTTCCCAATAACCCTAGTCCAATCATGATCATTCATAGTTTGACCTAAATTCACATAAAATTGTATTACTTCATCCACATGCACAGGTTCATCCATACACATTAGTTTTTCTAATGTTAGGTTTTTAAATGTGCGAGAAAATAGTCTAATCTTAATTCTCCTATGGAAAATGCTAATATAACCTTCAAATTTGTAAATCTCCTCTTCAAAAATGTGACATACCTTCCCTTGGCTGCATCGTTGAAGAATCTAGGGTGTTTTTAATCTCCGTGACCTGACTAGGGTTCTGATCGTTTGACTTCGATTTCGCACCGTTGCTCTTGGTTCTCATTACGAATAGATGTAGCATTATATAGAAAAAACAATTTTCGAATTGGGGTTTTTAAGTTGGCCACTATAGGACTTTTTTAGGGGATTCGAAGAAATTGCCCGTTATAACCTATCGTTTTGATTGAGGAAAAGAGTTTCTGAACTTGTAAATGGGTTCGGTCTATTGTACTACAGCTACGGGGATTTTTCAATATCAGAAAAGTGATCATAGGTGTTTTCCGAGTTTAGAAACGACTCGCATCGCGAAAAAATACATCGGGGTCTTCAAATGGGCATTTATTACCCATTTGAACGAACATGGACTTTCCCACCATATCCCTCTCCTCACAAAACTCCCAAACCCTAAACCCACTACAATCCCTTCCATTACCATTTGAAGATTTCATTGGTTGAATATTAAAGGTATGCTTTCCTTCCTATTTCTCACCTAATTCAAATTCTCACTGTAATTTTTTTCCTGCAAAGGGATTTATTTGATGTGTAGGTAGGAGCTATGAAGGAGTATTTCATATCCTTTCATTGATAAAAAGGTAAATCCTTGCTCCAATATTTGGTTAGGGTTCACTATTTTGGAACTAAAATCAACAAAATAAAAATTTTAGTGTCATGATGTTAGCTAGGATTAACATTGTGTCATTTAATGAATTTTATTTTAGGTGGCCTTTTTTTATTAAGCACAATTTGTGTATTATATAATGGCTTTGGTGCCTAAACAACGTTGGATGATTAAATGATGCTTTGGATTTGACTCGTACATGCTATATTTCTACATCTATTGATTAACTAAAGTATTAGAGTGGTCAAATTTTATGTTACATACTATTGTGCTAAAAATCCTATGTTTAATTAGTTTTCTATGTACACAAGCCCTAAATTTTTTTTCTATTCTAAGTTTATATGGAATTTTGGGTTTTGTTTACATATTAGTGAATTTAATTATCCTTTATGGCATTATGGAGTGAAGCCAAAATTTGCTTTTAGGATTTTGGGCCCTTCTGAAGACCTGTTCATGCTCTACGGGAATGAAAAAAATTCCTGTACGTGCGTATAACAAATTTCTATCTCCGATTTCGAATTTAGACTTATCCGAATTCAATGTAGTGACTTGAGTGCGAAAAATAATTTTTTACCGATAGTCCCAAACTCAATTACGATATTCCTGAAAATAACCTTGGTCACCCATAGCTTATACATGACATTAGTATTAGAAATACGGGTCTCATGATCCCTAGATAGACTTCGAGCAGATGTTCCCAGATGACCCTTGTAAATATGCTTATGATTAATCATCTACAATATACTATAGACCTAGTTCTAGTACTTTCTTAGAAAATATGGACGGAATTTCATTAGGTTTTTATTTCATAAAAGACATGGCAATTGTAAATTCATTTGATTCTATTCAGTAAAAATTATCATTCTCATAACGCATATAGTAAGGGTTTGAATACAATGCCAAGGAAAATGATAGACGATTACGTTGATTTGCTCCTCTGTTGGACAGTACGCGTATTCTCCATTCGGACAGTACGTATATTCTCCGGTTCGTGGCTCTGTAGCGAGTATTTAAGGAAGTTGGGCATCATATATAATGTTGTTTTCTTAAAGTTTGTCTTACATTGTGTGAGGCGATTGTGGTCCCACTCCATTGACCAAAGCATGAAAAAATTGAAAAATTGTTATCGTGACTTGGTGAATTAGATAAGGGTATCTCCAGTTTTGCACTGCGACTGCTTCCCCTTTGTCGGAGGGACGTATTGGGAAAAATTGAAAAGTAATCCGGAACACCAAATTGGATTTGAATCTTTGTTCACGGGATCTTTGTTAATTAAATATCTCCGATAGTTATAATTAAATTGGCATGATCTCAGACTAGCCCTAGCATACTAGTTAATAATCATATACTAAATTATTAACTGTAGGCCCTGTATTAGACCCTAGTGAAAATAATGGTTGGATTTTTCTTATCTGGTAAATTTAATAAAAAAAACATGTAATGTGTAATTTCGTCTGATTTGTTGAGGTGGAATTTATTTTTGACATTAACAACGCTCATAGTCAAGTTATTAATGGAATACTAATAAAAATGAGGAAAAATTACCCCGTGATCTTGATGTATAAGTTGTAGTGACATGATTGTGGCTTTGATATTTAGATTATTGGCTATATTCAATGTTGCATTTTTCCTCCACCACCATCTTTCAGAGATCTAATATGAAAAACAGAAAAGATCATCGGTGGTGTTGAAATCAATTCTGTTCGAACAGGACGTTAATGAAGTTCATTGACGTTGAGAATATAAATTACTAATATCTAATTAAATGTTTACCGTTTTAATGTCATTTATGTACATTTTTGTCAGGGGTGGGCCCACTTGATATGCTGGTGGGTTGAAGTTTTGGGGCCAATATATTGATGGCCGACGTTAGTGGTATGTTAGTCATATTTCGCAAAAAATAACGGTATATGTGATGTCGATTAGCCAGTCTAAAAATGGCCCATTCATTATGCTAGTGGGCTGAAATGATTAGGCCCATAGTCAGACAAGGCGACATCTTCATACCATCAGTATTGTATCGATCATATTGACAAGCATGCGACTTCGCTTTTGTGGTGGAATACACAAAGATCGTAATGACTATATATATGAAACCCACCTCATACATTACTTTAAACATTCAGCTTTCCCTCGAATTCCAACAGCCCTCCTACCAATCCTCTCAAAGGTATAGTTTCAACATTTGGTCATTTTACTTTTGTTTTTAATTTACCATTGTTGTTGTGCACATGGTGTGTGAATGTGTTATTTTCTTCATGTAAGATGTTTCTATAGATTAAGGTTCATCAATAAGTTTCTGGGGTGGAGGAATGTTGGTTAGGTTATGGCTAAATGGTTTTTTTGTTTAGGTCCTCTAAGTTTTCCTGTTTGCTGCTGTGGTTAGAGTCTCCCCGTTTCATGAATGTGATGTAGCCTATAAATACTTCCTACTTCGGTTAGAGAGACTAGTGTGCAACGTCGCTTGTTTATAATTTGAGTTGTTCATATCGCATAAGACATTGCACACATATCGGTTAACCATTCAGTTTTACCGAATTATGGACGATGTCTGTTACTCATTATTTCTATAGATCATCTAGCATGTGACATCGCATAATTTTTGGTTAACCATTCGGTTAAACTGAACCTTGTGCGTTTTCTCTTTGACATGTTGCATACATATATTAATTGATTAACAGATTATGTTAATTGAATTGTAACAAATCATTAACATATGAATTTCAGGAATCATGTCTAGTAGTGATGGTTCTCACCACGACCTCATTGTGGTGAGCGATTTAATTTTTATATTTAAATTGCATTTCCTAGCTAGATTTTTTTACCAATATTCAAATTAAATTTATACATATTTCCTTGATTAATAGATCCGTAGCGATTCAGATGATGAACGTACGCGAGGTACATTTGGCAACATCCTTCCTCATTTCATCCACACCCTGACGCAGACGAACTTTGAGGATGTTCCTATCCTGGAAAGTAATCCTTGTCACGTATTAATTTTATTTTAAAGAATATTTTTTATGCTTTACTTTCATATTAACTAAACATGATATTTTTTAAAAAATTCAGTACGCCCCTATCCAGATTGTGGAGCTCCTGCAACCGTTGAAGTTTTCTGCTATGCTCAGGTGCAATGTAAGGGAGTACCACATACATTACTCGGCAAGTAGGATGTTGAAGAGACTAACACCAAAGGTTTGGGAGCCATTTCTAATTGTCGAGGGACTTAGCTAAGGGGACACACTCTACTTCGAGCTGGTCAATCGTACCAGCCCTATAGTTTTTACTGTCGAACTTCTTTCATATTGATGTATCGTATTTGGAACAAGATCATTATTTATGTATTTTTATATTTATTTTAATTTATAATATTTTTATTAGCTATGTTATTTTAATGTTAGTCACTCCTAAATGTTAAACCCAACATGCGCACAGAGTTTGAAAAGAAGTATCAGTAACAAAAAAATGGAGTATTGTGGCAATGATTCTTGAACAGGAAAATTTGTGTTGCAAAATTTATTTTTAAGTAATCTCAAATGGTTGACCAGTTGTATGGTGGGTTGAAATGGCTAGGCCCACCAAAGTCTGTGACGTCGGTCAGTAGTCGACACCATGTCGCCTGTTTCGACATTGGTGCGACGTCGCATATATCGAGGCGGGAAAAACAATGGTTCAAAATGACGTCGTTTCAAAATGCTTATAAAGTAGGGGACCCTAAAAATAAGTTCAACCATATATTCAAAAATTTCCTGCAAATTCCAACAGTCTCCAGCTGCCTCCTCATCTTCTCTACTCCGGAAAAATGTTTATTGTTCCCTATATCCTAACACCTAACTTTTCAAATTCTTACTTTATAATGTCAGATATGCGGTCTGTGAATGTTTTTTCATTTTTTGGCTATCTAATTTTTTCTCTGATTTTTGCGAGTGTGAACATTTCTTTAGTTGAAACTTAGGTATACTGTTTTGGTTTGTTGCAAAATGAGTTTTTGGTATCATGTTGATTCTGCTTCATTTTTTCGATTGTATATTTTTCATTCTATAGCAACCTCTGAGATAATAAACGTCACTAATCTGTCTGCCACAACTCGGTTTATGCGATTGTAGAACGACGTCGTATTTTTATATGTTATTGCCCCTTTACCTTTGGTTCGGTATTCTCTTCGGCTTAACAGAAAACTATGTGAACTCGCATATATATGTCGGTCATCCCACTGGTTTGAACCAACATACACCTACGACATCATTGCCGACGTTGCACCTTTTACTTTTAGGGTTGTTCTCACTTAAAAATTTCCCTTTTCATGCAGGACTGATGGCTAGTGAAGGATCGTCTAATCCACCCTTATTTCAGGTCTTCCACCAACGTACATATATATATTTACTAGATAACAAATATTAACACTTTGTATATTACAACTAATTTCATTTTTGTTTTTATATGGTTCACCGCACAATGTGGTAACCTAGAGTCTGTTAATTTGTTCGATATTGACCATCATAAGATGGCTCTTGATAGCCCACATTTCCGTTGCACTCTCAAGCAGTAAAACTTTGGAAAAACCCTACTTTGGTAAAGCTTTTGTTTTTTAATTTGTTGACAATTGCATATATTTATAAATGCATATTTCTAAATAATTTTTTTAATTTATCTCAGTACATCTCGTGTGAGATTATACCATTCATGCAGATTGAGAAGACTCCCGTAGTGTTGAGGTGCTATGAGACAGAATGTCGTATGAACAACTCGGGAAAAGGTAAGATCAATGCCCTTTCCCCAAAGGGTTTTAGATAATTCCTTAGGGGAAAAATCATACGCATCGGGGACACCTTGTTCTTCGAGGTGTTACGAGTTGGGGGACCAATCGTCTTCAAGGTCATCATTGTCCGGGGTGATTGAGTTTATTGTATTTTCACTTTTGTTGGAACTTAGACAACTTTTATTTGAATTTATGTGAAACTTGTATGGATATTTTCATGAGTGCTGTTGTCAAATCACTTGACTATCTTATTAGAACATTATATAATTGACCGTGTATATGTGCTATTTGATTTGTGCATGATTTTATAAAATCATTTAATAATTCTATGATTTAAAACCATTGAACAATGGGTGTAATGGTCGTTTACAAAAGTTAATTTTGATTTTTATGGTGGTTGTAGCCCAATTATTTCTAGATACTATAATGCCGAATTGTCATGTTACATACCCTGAATAATCCATGACGACGAGATATTTGGAGGAGAGAGACGTCGAAATGGGAAGAAACGCATGACAACCATCTTTTGTTTCCATTTTTTTCTAATACCATCAAATTCTTTACTTTAACGTATGTTTTACATATCAGCAACATCGGTAGTCAGTCAGACCACATGTGGGTGCAAATGGCGTTTAATGCGAAATCGGGACACCTATCAAAACAACATGTGCAACGTCGCACATGCCCCAGTAACATTATTTACTTTGATTTTTAACCTTTTACTTCGGTTCACATAATAACCGAGGTAAAAATTAATTATTTTACTCAGTTTTTTTCTAACCATGGTAAATATTATCTTTTATTTTGGAAAAAAATAACCTAGGAAAAAGAACTATTTACCTCGGTTACTTGGTGTTAACAAAAAAAATGAGATAAAAGGGGCGAAATAATAGGTGTCTTCTCTTATAGTGTTCATCCATACCCTCAAGAACTACACCAAGCTCGAGAGTGTAGGAATGAATGCTTACTACTGCCGAATCAAGTAAAATGTTGGCTCCGTCGCTTTTGTCCCCGACCGTGTCGCTGTGTATTGTAATTGTAAGTTTCCATGCAACCCGGATAGTCTAATGGTCAAGTGTGGGGGTGCAATGATAGGTTTCATATCGCGTGTTGAAAATATTTTGATAACATTTTATTTATAATGAGAAATGACAGTAATAACATTGAAAACTCAAAAACAATTATGTAATCATCATAAAAAAAACTTGATGAATTTAATAACTAAATATACTAGTTAAAAATGTTCTTAGAACTTGATGTGTACCGTGCATTGCACGAACATTTATGACTATTATATTTTAAATTGATATTAGATTATTTAATATAATGTTATATCTCCATAAACATTAATTAATACTACAATCTCAAATTGTTTGATGAAATTTTTTAATGAATATTTTAAAAATTATTTGAAGTCAACTTATTCTTTAACTTACAGAAAGCTGATTTGTATCTTTCGAAATATTTTTCTCCTGGGAGCATTCATAATAATAATCCCAGCATAATATTTTTATTTCCTTTTGTGTTCTTATTTTTTCATCTGGTACTATATTGTTTCCAATCTTATGCCTCCAGTTATGATATGTTGTTCTCATTTCAGTGTTTCTTGTTTGGTTATAAAGCTTCTTCTTGACTTTGCAGATTCCCTCGTTTGCAATTGCAACTGCATCCTCATCCTTGCGTTTTGAGTCAACCATTGGTTGTATTGGAGTTTCAAGTTCGCATGCCATTGTTTTACCACGGTAGCTATGGGTGATTAATAAATATCATAAATTGTTACTATAACAATAATAAAAATATATAGTCACACCATACATGGGGAAAAGTAAATAAATTAAATTTGTCATATATTGACATGCAACACACGGATATTGCCCGATTATATAAATATTTATATTTTTTTATAATTTGTACATATACTTTTTAGAAATACATAAACATCAAGTCATCGGTCTATTTTAGGGAAATTATGAAAATAAAAAAATTGTATAAAGAATAGAGCTCTCTCCAAACCATCCAGCATTTCCATGAAGAAAACTCGACCCGGAAAGTGAGATATTGGTTCCTTCACTATCAAAAAAACCAACAAGATAGTGAGAGTTCATGAATGCGTATTGTTGAAAGCATTGGGACCTAAAAAATCACTGTACATAGCACAAGTGGAAAAGATCAAGGTGATACGCAACAGCTACAAAGTCAATGTGAGGTGGTACTACAGTCCCGAGGAGTTCAAATTTGAGCGCAAGCAGTTCCACAACGTAAAGGAACTGTTCATTTTGGACAACTATGGCACCTAGAGCATCCACACAATTGAGGGCAAGTCTTTTGTCCACGCCTTCAAGAACTTCACCAAGCTCGGGAGTGTAGAAGTGAATGCTTACAACTGGCGGATCGAGTAAAAGGTTGGCTCCGTTGCTTTTGTCCTTGACCGTGTCGCTGTGTATTGTAAGTGTGAGATGCCTTGTAACCCAGATAGTGACATGGTCCAGTGCAAGGGGTGCAACGTTAGGTTTCATCCCGCGTGTTTTTAAAATAAAATTTTTGATACCATTTTATTTATAATGAGAAATGACAGTAATAGCATTGAAAACTCTAAAAATAATTATTTAATCATCATAATATATATATATATTTATTAACTTTATGTAATTAGATACCTAAATATAATAGTTTAAAAATATGCTTAGAACTGGGCGCGTAGCGTGCATTGCACGAACATTATTGACTAATTTCTTTTAAATAAATATGAAATTGTTTAATTTACTGTCATATCTCCATAAATAATAATCAATACTAAAATTTCATATTGTTTGGTGAAAAATTATAATGAATATTTTCAAAATTATTTTAGAAACTATTTTGACGTCAACTGATTCTTTTCCTTACACAAAGCTGATTTGTAGCTTTTGAAATATTTTTCTCCCGAAAGCATTCATAATCATAATACCAATACAACATTTTTATTTCCTTTTGTGTTCTTATTTTTAATTTTTTACTAGATTGTTTTCAATCATATGCCTCCAATTATGATGTGTTGTTTTCATTTCAGCACTGATCGTTCGATTATCAAGTTTCTTCCTGACTTTGCAGAATCCCTGATTTGCAATTGCAACTGTGCATCCTCATCCTTGCCTTTAGAATAAACCATAGGTTTTATTGAAGTTTTAAGTTCATATGCCCTTTTTTACCACCTTATATCTGGGTGATTAAGAACAATCATAAATGGTTACTATAACGCTAACAAAAAATTATTGTCACACCATACATGGGAAAAGTATATAAATTAAATTAGTCATATATGGTCGTGCAACGCATAGATATTGCCCAATTATATAAAATTTACAATTTATTTATAATTTGTACCTATAATTTTTAGAATTACTTAAGCATCAAGTCAACGGTATATTTTAGGGTGAGTGGAAAAGATCACGGCGATACAAAACAGCTAAAACATCCATGTGAGGAGGTAATACGAGCCTGAGCAGTTCAAATGTGCATGTGGGCAGTTCCACGATGCGAAGGAACTATTCATTTTGGACCACTATGACACCCAGAGCGCCCACACGATTGGGTGTAAGCACTTTGTCCACACCTTCAAGAACTACACCAAGCTTGACGGTGTTGGAATTGATGCTTACTACTGCCGTATCAAGTAAAAGGTTGGCTCCATCGCTTTCATCCTCGGCTGTGTTGGTACGTATTGTAAGTGTGAGATGCCTTATAACTCGGATAGTCTAATGGTCCAGTGCGAGGGGTGCAGAGATAGGTTGCATCCCGCCTGTCTTTATTTTGATAAAATTTTATTTATAATGAGAAATGACAGTAATAACATTAAAAACACAAAAAATTATGTAATCATCAACAAAAATAAAATAAAATAAAAGTAATTTCAAGCCTAAATATAATAGTTTAAAATATGATTATAACTGAGAAAGTATCGTGCATGAACATTTATGACTAATGTATTATAAATAAATATGAAATTATTTATTGTAATGTTATATCTCTATAAACGTTAATCAATTTTAAAATATCAAATTTTGTGATGAAAAATTTAGTTAATAGTTTTAAAACTTTTTTGAAGTCATCTGATTCTTTAACTTGCACAAAACTAATTTGTATCTTTTGAAATATTTTTCTCGTGGAAGCATTCATAATGACAATCGCAATACAAAATTTTAATTTCCTTTTGTGTTATTTTTAATTTTTTTTCATTTTGTACTAGTTTGTTTCCAATCATATGCTACCAGTTATGATGTGTTGTTTTCATTTATGCACTGCTTGTTCAATTATCAAGTTTCTTCCTTACTTTGCTGATTTCCCTATTTGCAATTACAATTATGCATCCTCATCCTTGCTTTTTGAATCAACCATAGGTTTTATTGGAGTTTCAAACTCCTATGCCCTTCTTTTAGAAACTTATATATGTGTGTGATTAAGAACAATCATATATAGTTTCTATAATGATAACAAAAAGTTATTGTCACATATATTGCTCGATTATATAAAATTTAAAATTTATTTATAATTTGTACCTATATTGTTTAGAAATACTTAAGCATAAAGTCAGCGGTATATTTTAGGGAAATTTTGATAAAAATAAAAAATAAAATGAATGAACAATAGATTTCATGCAATTTTTTTAAAGTTAAAACAACTTTCCATTCAATATTTTTGATTTATTTACCATATATTCACCATCCGAGCTGTAAATATATATACCGCTTAGTACGTTCTCCGATATTTCAAGAAAACTAGCAAATGTTTCTTCCATCTGTAGCACACTCCAAACCATCCAGCATTTCCATGGCGAAATCCCGACCAGGAAAGAGAGATATGGATTCCTTTTATGACAAAGAAACCAAAAATACCGTGAGAGTCCATGTTCGCATGTTGCTGAAAGCAATGGAGCCAATATAGTTACCGTACATAGCGCGAGTGGAAATGATCACGTCGATACAAAACAACTACAATGTCAATGTGATGTGGTACTACGAGCCTGAGGAGTTCAAAATGCGAGTGCGGGCAGTTCAACGATGTAAAGGAAACGTTCATTTTGGACCACTATGACACCCAGAGAACCCACATGATTGAGTGCAAGCTCTTTGTCAACACCTTCAAGAACTACTCCAAGCTCGACAGTGTAGGAATTGATGCTTACTACTGCCGGATCGAGTAAAAGGTTGGCTCCGTCGCTTTCGTCCTAGACCGTGACTCTGTGTATTGTAAGTGTGAGATACCTTACACCACGAATAGTCTCATGGTCCAGTATGAGGGGTGTAGGGATAAGTTTCTTCCCTCGTTTCTTGAAAATAAATATTTCGATAACATTACATTTATAATGAGAAATGAAAATAATAATATTATATACTCTTTTTTTTTGTAATCATCGGAAAAAATAAATTTAAAATAAATTGTTGTAATTACATACCTAAATATAACAGTTCAAAAATATGATTAGAACTGGGCGATTACCGTGCATTGCGTGAATGTTTATGACTAATGTATTTTAAATAAATGTGAAATTATTGATTATAATGTCATATCTCTATAAACCTTAATCAATACTAAAATCTCAAATTGTGTGATGAAATATTTTAAATTTTTTTTAAAGTCAACTAATTCTTTAACTTGCACAAAGCTGATCTGTATCTTTTGAAATATTTTTCTGGCAGCAGCATTCATAATCATAATCCCAATACAAAATTTTAATCTCCTTTTATGTTTTTTTTTCATTTGGTACTAGTTTGTTTCCAATCATATGCCTCCAATTATGATTTGTTGTTTTCATTTCAGCACTGCTTGTTCGATTATCAAGTTTCTTCCTGACTTTACAGATTTCCCTCTTTGCAATTGCAACCAGGTATCCTCATCCTCACGTTTTGAATCATCCATAGGTTTTACTGGAGTTTCAATTTCACATGCCCTTCTTTTACCACCATATATATGGGTGATAAAGAACAATCATTTACTATAACGATAACAAAAAAACATTGTCACACCATACATGTGAAAAAGTATATTAAATAAATTAGTCCTATATGACCGTGTAATGCACATATATTGCAAGATTATATAAAATTTTAAATTTATTTATAATTTGTACCTAAATAGTTTATAATTACATAATCATCAAGTCAACGGTAAATTTTAGGGAAAATTCTAAAAAAATAAAAAATAAAATGAATAAACAATAGATTTCGTACAATATTTTCCGAGTTAGAACAACTTGTCATTCAATATTTTTGGTTTATTTACAATTTATTCAACGACCGAGCTGTAAATATAAATACCCACCAAGTACGTTCTCCGATATTTCAAGAAAACTAGCTAAGGTTTCTTTAGTCTGTAGCACACTCCAAACCATCTAGCATTTTCATGGTGAAAAATCAACCAGGAAAGAGTGATATGGATTCCTTCACTAACAAAGTGATATGAATCTCCTTGCGAAGACTCTGGGTTGTGGAAAATCAGATCTTTATTTATTTGAGAATTTCGCCCAACTCAAATAAATGCATGAATCGCAGCGTCTAGCCCGCAAGGTACACTCAACTCGACTTATCTTACAAGGTTTCTTTTATAAACGTCTAGCCTGCAGGGTACGCCTACAAAGGAAATTGAAACTTAAATAGGCCGCAGGTTTAAGAAACAATGAAGATAATGAGAATGTCTCAAAAGTCTGAATATATGTTTGATAAAAGTTGTATTACAATTCTCGGCTGCCCTCTCTTTAAATAGAGGAGAATTTGGCCACATGGAAACCTAATTACAATCAGAAACTGAATTAAATTTTATGGCAGCTTTAAGAAACTAAAACCATATCTAACTAAAATAATATTTTCTAATCTAAATTTGGCCATGCAAACCATAATCTGACCATGCTAATCTCGGCTATAGTAATCCACAGCCTAGCCGTGCTAATCTCCAAGAAGCAATTATTCTTATTCTTATTACTTACCAAAAAGCAATCTCGGCTGTGCAATTATCCATATCTACACTTCAGAAGCAATCTTCTCGGCTGTCTACACGCCAGGAGCAATCTTGAAAATTATTAATTTATCTAATCTTACAAAATCTAATTCTAATCAAAATAAAAGGTAATTTTTGAGAAACTCTAATGGGCTGATTTTCTTAAAATTAATGAACTCTTCAGAAGCCCACATGGCCGAGTTATTGGACTGAAATAAAATAATGTTACAATGATCACTCTACCTCATTAAAAAACCCAATGGGAAAAAAGTATAGTGTTCTTCATAATGTCTTCAATTAATTGACAAGCTTGAATAAGTAATCCAAGCCCTTGCCGACTTCTTCTTAAGTTATTCATCATGAAGGAGATCCATAAAAGCATTAAATTCCCCTTTTGATATTCGTATCACTTCGCAGGATCCAGATCTGGAGATCATACAGCATATAACAACGAGAATACTACCTAGGATCTCTACACAATGAACTAGGATTTATGTAGGCCATATACGACATATGAGGTTACTAACACTCTCATAGGATAGAGCGATTAAAGGTTGTTATTGAGGACGAGAGAAGTCACTTTGTAGGTGACTTCTCTAGTCCCACCTTTGATCCTCAATGATCAAAGGCG
This sequence comes from Rubia tinctorum, assembly GCA_032355605.1. Taxonomy (NCBI): domain Eukaryota; kingdom Viridiplantae; phylum Streptophyta; class Magnoliopsida; order Gentianales; family Rubiaceae; genus Rubia; species Rubia tinctorum. The sequence continues at coordinate 850 of JAULKM010122416.1, read as the reverse complement.
GTTCTAGGAACCACCTTTAAACTGCCTCAACAAAGGCGGTTATTTTCCATCTTTGTCGCCCCGGGAAACCACCTTTATATATGTTATGAACTCGGAACGTTGTTGACCACGTCATTTGTTAGCGATATTTTCGGATTCAAAACTAAAAATTAGTTCCAGTACTTGGAGTGGTCTCTGACCTAGGCATTATGTTCTTGAATCAGCTGCTAAATCCGGACACAATCTACTTTTTGAAAGATTGAGGGGGATTTTTTGAATCAATTTGTTCTGATTTCAAAATATGATTATGATCTTATGTTCCAATTGAGGAACCAACCTTCCTATCTTTGGTAAATTGTTAATAGCTCCGAAGAAGGGATTCCGAATATGGAAAGCCTGTTGGGTTGAATGGAAAATAATATATTTTATGAATAATCAGACAAAAAACAACCTCAAATCACATCTTCTAATTCCAATAAATATACAAACGACCGGGCAATGTTTCAAAAGTGTATATAGGAATAAAAATCGCCTACATACTATTCCAATCAAAATGTGTAACTATATTAGCACATGTAACACTAAACATCATGATTGTAATACCGACAAAAATCCACAGACAGTGATAATCAAGCAACTATCTATAGATAGGAATAGAAACATGCGATTTCTCTTCCGCACAATACATGTCATGATGTTAAGATATATGTTATACTACCACGTTTGGTCTTCCAAGAGTTGTGGGTCGGACATTTATTAGATGTCTTTCCAAACAATATCTTGCCACGTTGATGTCCTCCTGTTTGTAAGGGTTGGATTCATTTGGAAAAATCTATGGACATTACGATATAAGAAATTATTTCTAGTATTG
>JAULKM010122408.1:0-20759 GCA_032355605.1 Rubia tinctorum | reverse complement strand
AACCTAAACGACATCGTCTCTGTTTTTCTCCAATTTACCTCGTCGGCACTCGACGCGGTGCCATGGCTGTAGCCGGAGGATCCGTGTGGGCAATGTAATAACTTACAGTTTGCGAATCATGCAAGCAAGTTGAATTCGGCGGCAACTTCATTGTGCGGCGACAGTCAATATCTCATCGGGGTAACCAGATTTATTGAACTCACAAACCATAGCTTTGAAATCTTGTTTTTTTACCTATTCCAACAATTCCACTGCTTTTATTTTTCTGTGTTTAGGAAATTCGAGGAGTTATCAATACGATGAAGGATCTCGCGGTTGGGTTGGAGTATGGCATATTACATTACAAATATTGTCCTGATAAATATAAAACTGTAGAAGAAATGTATTGTGTTGATTGAATGTGCTGAAGAGGTTTGCTGTACCGATTTGGTGTGATTATATGTTCCATCTTTCTCAATGGTATTGGAGTAGACTTGCATTTTCTAAGTTTATGAACTTTGATGATAATTCCTATGAAGTGTAAGTTTATGAACTTTGATGATAATTCTATCAAGTGTATAAAAGTAGCCTTTTCAATCTCATTATTTGGAGATAAGAAGTTGCCTGTGCTTTTTGATTAAGTTACATTTTACGAACAGTACACGGGCACCTTAAAAGAAGTAAAAAATACATGATCATAATGTTTTGCAGAAAGTCCACCGTGCAAGTTGTCCAATGGCAGGTGATAAGGAGGAAGACGTTGCGATGGCTCCCCAGCCTAACATTCTCGCAGCTGCTCTTTCAATTATTTTTTCAAAGTACCGTACAGTGGTTAATTGTTAAAGTTCCTTACACCGTGTCGGGAAAATTAGATTTGCATCTCTCCGTGTCAGAGTACAGTTTCTTATGAAAGCAGCATATATTTATCCATCTTGACTTTTTCTGCTTAGAGATGCCATAACATAATGCTATTTTCATACTATTTCTAAATAGTATCCCCATTCTTATACTGGATTGAAAGAGTAGGAGATGTTGGGCTAATCCTTTCAAAGTGCAGGGGCAGGGAGGTCTTGATTGGGATGATGAGGTAGTATGTTCGATTTATTCACAGAATTGCTACTCCTTGTCCATTCAATGTTACACTAATTTTGGTTCTATATCTTATATATCTACTAAATGGTTACAGTGCTACAGTTTGGAGATGCACTATTGTGTACATGTCTATGCCGAGGAGAACGGAGAGAGAGAGGGAGGAGAACGGATATGTCTTAGGATGCATTATGATATGTCTTCTGCAAATGCAGGATGTATAGTTTGACGATGAATCTGCTGATGTTGTTATATCATCACTCAGGTTAGGTGATGACCGTGGAAGCTGTGTTTCCCTCTATCTAGATTGAAATATTTGATTTGCATTACATTAGCCTGCATGGTTGCAGAATGTGCTCTAGATTTGCCTTTTTCGAATATTGAAGGTGCATTGGAAAGTTCAGAAAAGGCTGGCGTATGAAGAAATTTTTTTCTAAAAAAGAAAAGGAAATGTGATATTGGAAATGTTTATGCTCTAATTATTTGCACCCGTTAATGGTCTATGATTATATGTAGTTTGTAAATTAGGGCGAGAGCTAAGTTGTAGGAAGGGGAGTGGGATATATTCCAACTGCTGTTTATGTAGTTTTGTTTCTTGACACACTGTTTATGTAGTTGGCTTCTATATGCTCTCAGTCGGATTGCATTTGCTTCTATTGTGGCTGTCAATTGCATCCTAAAAGTTTACTAGTTAAAACTATAGGTTTGTCTAACCTGACCATTCTCCCTGCAGTTTGTTCACAGATTCAAACTGGTTTGCTTTCCTAGATGATAGAGCTGGTGATGCACCCGTGAGCTCCTCTGTCCAGAAGCTTTTCATGAAGGAGAAACAGTTTGCGAAGCAGATCTCTTCCACATAGCTAAAGATTCAACAGTTAGTCTATTCAGTTTTTCTGAATCTGTCAGCTATAGTAACCGGTCTTCAAAGAGGCTGAGTGTGATTCTGATTCTATACGACTAGATTTTATCCTATTTGGCGAAGTTAATGCCCTTTTCCATCTGGAACCAGGAAAAGAGATCATAAACAAAATTGCAGCAACATCATCAAAGCTTGGGAACGAAGTGGAAAGAATGCTTTCGGATTTCCCAGGAGCTGTTTTGAATGAAGTTTCGATGGTCACCATCAATGATCAAGGGAAAGTCCATAGGTTAACAAAGCATGTGATGTACATCAATGTGATCATGGATCATAGGCAGAGCTTGACGAGTTTGATCACGTTGAGGCCTTCGAAAACTGTTCAGGCTGTTCAGGACACGACTCTTCCAGATGACCTGCTTCAAACCCGAATAGTTTTAACCCTGTTGTCTCTGCACCTAGTTTGGATCATAGCAGTTCTGCAGCTCAACTGGAGAGCAAGTCCAAGTCCTTCAACGACGTTGAGTTGGGACACTTGTTCAGAACCTTCAGGAAGAATTGCGCAAGGCCATGCTCGACAAACTGGTGGGAAAAGTTCATAGTAAACCATTTTCATGGTGCCACGAGGGTATCAAGGCACTCGGTTCAGGACCTGAGGAATCTGGTTAAGAGGGGATTGTTTTCACGGCATCAGCTCCCGGATGCAACCGCTTGATGTCTGAAATAACTCTTTTTGTAATATATTTAGCAACAGATACTAAAGAGGGTAGAGATTCTGTAGTTCCATTTCCTTAGGTGAATTGCTCTATCACGCTCTGTATTTTACTTAATCACGCCCTATATTTTGTACAAATGAAACACCTTTTGTATTTGTGGATTTTTAAAAGTAGTAATGAGGTTTTTATTAATTAAGTGTAATTAAGGTTCACTAATAAAAAACAAGCTGAAAATAGAAGCTCTAACTACCGGCGGTGGCGACCGGCGGCTATCGGCGGAGGCGACAACAGTTGTGTTCGTCGGAGTATGATTTTTTTCGGAGTTTGATTTCACCGGCCATGGTGTTCCCCGGCCATCCATGTTGTTCGCCGGTCGTGTCTTCGTTGACATCCTCTGATCTCCGATCTCCGCCGCCGGGTCTCCTCTATTTCCTCCGCTCTCCAACGCCGGTTGTCCCTACCCCTCCTCGGTCTCATCTCCGTCCGCCGCTCTCCGCCGATCTCCGCCAGTCCCCTCTCCCCGGTCTCCTCTCCTTCCTCCGTTCTCCGTCGCTAGTACTCCCTAACCCTCCCCATCCCGATTTCCTTCCCCGCGCTCCACCGCCAGTTCGATTCCCCCCCGGTTTCCTCTCCTTCCTCCATTCTCCGTTGGTTCTCGTTCCGCCTCAATGGTCTCCTCTCCTTCCTACGTCCTACGCCGCCGACTCTTGTTTCCCCTCACCGGTGTCTTCTCCTTCCTCCGTTCTCCACCTACGCTCCTCCTCCCCTCCCCGGTTACCTCTCATTCTTCCGCTCTCCGCCACCGATTTTCTGTCCCCTTCCCCGTCCCCACTCTCCTTCCCCGGTTCTCTTTCCCCTTCCTCGTCCCCGCTCTCCTTCCCCAGTTCTTTTTACCATTCCCGGTTCCCCGCTCTCCATTTCCCGGTCTCCTTCTCCGGTTCTCATCCCGTCTCCGGTTCTCATCGCTGCCCCGCTCTCGTCTCCGGTCCTTCATCTCCAACCCTTCATCTCCGGCTCTCGTTGCCTCCGCCCCAACGCCCGTCTATGGTTCTCATTTCTCGTTTCCGAGCTAGTCGATGGAAACCATAGGCGAGAACTGGCAGGAAAGAAAGTGGGGGCGAGTTCTCGTCGTCGATGATGCCGGTGGCAGTGCTATAAAATTAGGGTTTGTTTTTAGGGAAATTGGGGGTTTGTTTTTTGTATTTATTTTAAATTTTAAATTAACATTATACACGTATATACATATTATGGCGTAAACTAGTAAAATACAGGGCTTCTTTTTCTTAGTAGAATGTTCTTCCTTCTTTTCGGGAAACGTGGTAAATAATGATACATGTGTATTAACATTTTGTTGAATTGGGAAACGTGGTCAATGGACTAAAAATGAGTGTCATGTTAACTAGAAACATGGCTAAAATTGGACCATTTTACCTGAATTTATAGAGGACTATGGGTGTGTTTGGTGGAGCCGTGATTATAAAAAAAACTAATTTATTTCAAAAGCAAGGGGAGTTCCCCATAAATAATTACTATTTTCAAAATAAACAAATTTTAAGGAGGTTACCAAATATTAAACAGGCGATTAGCTTATAAGCAAAACACTTATAAACTCTGTCAAACACAGTTGATGAGGATGTTTGGTAGCTTGATTTTTGTGTAGGACTTTGCTTTTTCATTTTGAATTTTTCATTTTGATCAGATAACCTAAAATGTGTTTAATAACTATTTTTGGACTAGCTGAAATATTAGCTTTTTCAATAAAATGGAAAGTTAACAATAGCGAGTTATCTTACTCTCTCCGTTCCAACTCTATTTATACAACAATTATTATTACGTTGTTTAATGAGAAATATTTTTGATTGTTGATAGGTTTATATAATGACTACAAATAAAAAAAATTAATATTTCAAATAATTTGTTACATATGATAATATTGTTATTCATATGAATAAATATGCAGTCAAATTTTGATGAGGATTAGTGTCAAAAAGCAATAATTCAAATAGACCTGAGATGGAGGGATTATTTTTAAAAAAAAACCACCAATTCAATAAACAAATGTAAATTTAGTTTGAAAATATATAACATAACGTCGAACCACAATATTCAGAAGCATTCAACTTCCGGCATTTGTACATTTGCTCCCATTTTCGTTTCCTCAAAGAGCCTCCCGCACTTGATCCCCCGAAAGATGCCGAAGCTGAATATCCCAACCCCCCCAACTCCTAAGTTCAATCCCAATCCCCAGAAGCCGCTTCAAATCATTGACAAAAAGAACACCTCTAATCCTACTGAAACAACACTGTGTCTCTGGTGCTGTAAGCCTATGACGGGAAAGCAGAAGGCGAAAAAAGATCATCAAGTGAACTGCGTAAGTAATTTAATTTTGTTTGGATTTAAAATAAATGCACTTATTGATTTGGGAATTTTCGGGGTTAGGGTTCTGTCTTTGGATTCAGATTTGGATTTAGAATATGATTTGTTTTTAATTTCATTTTAAGTGGAATGCGCAAGTAATTTCATCTTGGATTTAAAATAAATGCATATATTGATTTGGGGGTTTTCATAGTTAGGGTTTTGTTTTCAGATTTAAATTCAGATTTGTACTTACAAATGTCAAAATGCTATCTAATTGTCAGATGAAGAAGTATGACGACTGGGCAATCAAGCACCCCAAGGAGGCGGCGGCTCATCCACCCCCAGGGGCAGTTGAGAGGGCAGAGAAGGCAGCAAATCATGGCAAACAGCAGGCGGCTGCGGCAGCCCGACGAGCACGTCGTGTCGCCGCCGGCAATTGAAGGTACAGCCTGAGAATTAAAGAAACCAATGAGCATCTGCTATCAAACATTACTATTTTGTACAGAAATACATTTCTACTCTAGATGGTATGACGTTTAAATTTCTACTCTAGATGGTAGACATTTCTACTTCTTGCTTTGTTTCCGACTGTCATTCCCACATACTATCCCACTGATCAGACAACTTAGTAACCACGCCCACATTGACTGTTCATTAGAAACATAAGTCAAATAGATCGAGAACAAGAAATGAAGGTTCTTTGAGCTACAAGGACGTCCTGAGAATAGGAATCAAGTAGTTTATTTTTCCAGAAAACTATTCACATAAACAGTAACCAGGAATAGTATTTCATGGTTTTAGTTTTCAAAATGTGTTAGTTATTTGAAGAATGGTTTGAAATCGTTTCCTTCAGTTTTTAGAGTCTAATTAGGACAATGTTTGTTTTTGGAAATCTAGAGGGGTATTCCTTTTTCTACAAGGCTACTTTTTAGGTGCGACGCCTAAAAGATCCTGAGATGTGACGCCGAGGATTTAGGAGTGATTCCTTTAACCTAAAGTTTCCACAGTTTTTACCTTTAACCTAAAGCCATGCGTCTATCTTTTTCCTACTTTAAAGCCAAGTTCTATACCTAGGATCTATCTTTTCCTACTCTAAAGCCAAGTTCTAAACCTAGGATCTGTTCTAAACCTACACTTCACAGGTGCTGCATCACGTCCTTTAGCTGCAAGTAGCAAAGAATTTGTACCCAAATATGTTTCGAATCAGGAATAGGATAACAGCTATAGCTAAGAAATGGGATAAAGTGCCGTGTAACAGAAGATGGTAGAATAGAGAACTAGGTCATTCCGGTATTTGCTTTAGTTCAGAGCATCCAACATATGAAATGATAAATCAAGTAAACCAAGTCAATTTTTTTTTGTCTCAAAAGCCAACATTTCATAATAAAATCAAGATGATGAAGCATGTAGCTGATCCAATGATCATTACTTATCTTGGCATAGCTGCTTGACTTACTGCCCTTGTACATATGGTGGAGCCAGCATGCAATCTGCAAACAATTTTCCATTTTAATAAAAAAATGGAAAAAAAATACACAACAATCAGTCAAGACTCACGGAGAAGTAGCATTTCGACGATGGAACCCAACTATTGGAACTGCCAGTGTTGAATATGACTGACTGATACTGCAAAGCCATGCTACTACAATCAAATTTCATTTTCCATAATCACAAATGTATAAAACAGTGAGCAACCTCTCAAAAATAAGCAGCATCAATAAACTACAGCAAAGATGATCAAGAAACTATTCAATAACCAAACATTCAGCTAAAATCAAGAAAGGGGCTGTGACAAATGTTTCCATTTCATCAGTTAAACACACATACTTAATGATTAGAAGTTATTAATGATGATCAAGATAACAAACACGGTTACAACCAAGCAATAAAAGAGGGGTCAACCTTGATGGGATTCTTGCAGAAGTAGCAAAAGGCAGGTAAATAGTGTGATGTAGAAGCAGAGGTTTAAATAAGGGATATTGAAGATCAGAAAATTCAACAGGATTCAGATGAACAAGGAATGGACCTCAGGAACTAAAATACTGCTCCGTCTTCACCACAGACAGACAACCAAGCAGTCATTTTTCTGATGACACTAACTCCACACTCTCTCTATCTCTTTCACAATCCTTCATTAATTCTAAACGGGTCTCATTATCTCATGATAATACACCCTCTCCCATGATGCAGGTTCCTGAAAGGTTGAAACAAATGACTTTAACGCTAGACTAGATGGAGCATAACTGAACATGAATATATAAACAAGGAGGACTGGGAAGATGGAATCTCGGATGCTGAAGATTCAGGATCAAGAAACTTTTTTTGGGCACCAAAGAGAAGCGCTTATGCACGTCCATAAACTCATACTGAACAAAAACTCAGTACACACAAAAGTGTGACTTAAAATCAAGATTAACCAAGTAAACCTACACACAACATTATAATTTTCCAGCCTTTTTGAAATGAAAGAGTCCTGACGAAATCCAAACCATAAAAAACAGTCTTTGTGAAATTTGTGAAATTTACAAATATAGATGTCCAAATAAACTAAACTTTGCCTCTGTGAATCACAGCACATCCAGCAAGCCACCAACCCCACCCAACTTTTAACCAACTTTTAAGATAAGGCATCAGACAACACATGCAACTTTAATCTATCTCTCGGGAGAGAATCAAATAAAAAATGCAACATATATCTATATTCTGACCACAAACCATCAAATTCAGAAGGAGCTTTGATCTATGAGAAAGAAATAAAAAAAATAACCTAAAAATAAAACTAAGCCTTCAACATGGATAAAAAGAAGAGTAGCTTATAAATATACATGAAAACCAGTCTTTGAGGAATCTAATGAGTAAGAAACAAAACTTTGAGACATCTAATGCATATAACATACTTCTAGGTCTACAGATTTCAGAGAAAGACTATTAATTTACCTTGCATATACCAAAACAGGTCATGCTATCATCCATAACTTTGAACAAATTCGATAGTTCTGCAGAACGGATTCAAAATCAATAAAAGCAATCCAGTAAAATCTGAAGAAAAAAGAAAATCTTCTAAAAGTATAGGCAGGTCTACAAATACTGATAAAGATTGAAACTTTACCTTCCTGACCCCCAAAACTATTGATATCTGTTGACCTGGGATCCAATCTGACATCCAAAAACTATTGATATATCCAATCGTTGACAGAAAACACCAACAACTCAGACAGAAAGCATCAGATATCATCCCCATCATCCTTAGCTTCGAACGGGTTCATGGTTCTGCAGATTCAAAATCAATAAAAGAAATCTAGTAAAATGCTTTAAAAGAAACAAAATCGTCTAGAAGTCAAGGCAGATCTACAAATTTTGATAAAGAATGAAACTTTACCATTCTGACATCAAAAAACTATTGGTATCTTATTGAACTGGGATCCAAGCTTTGACAGAAACCATCAAGACGATACATTCATCAGTTTGTTTTTTGGGGAAAACGCATCAAACCAAAGCGAAGGTATACATTGGACTCCGATCGGAACATAAGGAATCGAGAAGAGAGGAATCGAGAAGAGAAGGAAGATGAAGAGACCGGGCGAGGATGTGGCCAAAGGGTCGGACCAGCCACCATCGTGGGGTGTGACGGCTTATTGGACGGACAATCCATCCTTTCGTTCTACATTAATGGTTCTGTTGACCAATTCACAATATATATCTACACACACTCTCTATATTCCAAATCTTTTTATTGTTTATTTTCTTTCTATATTGCACTGTTTTAGTATTTATAGAGACTAGATAACATCCGTGTTTTGCATGGACATGAATTTTGAAGATATTTTTTTACTAATTACACTTTGTGCAATTGAGTTATAGGTGTCCATTTTCTTCTTTTTCCAATATTTTATATATATTGTGATTAATTGATAACATTTTGCTATTTTTTGAAGGAAAAAAAAAGACATTCTAGAGAGATCATTTGTTTATTAAACAATCTAGGGAAGACCGAGAAAAAAACTTTCGTGGTCAACAAATATTGTACTCCGTAAAAGTTGGACATTTCCGGCAGCACCTGTGCCTGAACCATGCACGGTCAAATATAATGAGAAATTCATTTATAATGATAAAAAATTATGTATGTTAGATATAATATTTTTAAATTAGGATATTGTCAGCAATTCATGATTAATTGATTAGAAATATATAAAATATAAGTTTTCAATTTTGATCCAAAAAAAATATATATTCATCATCTCAAATTAAAAAAATAGTCTTAAATTGTCAATATTTAATAATTATTAATTATACAGATTAAAGTAAGTTAAAATGTATGATAATCTAATTTTAATTTTAAATTAAAATATATATATACCTTAACGTACTAAAAATTTTATGACATTTTTAGGAAAAAACGTCTTTCCATAGGCATGTATAAGTACGGAGTTGAAATAGAATTATAGAAAAAAAAAGTTTTAGTTGCAATATTAAAAATTAATATGCAATATGCAGTGTTAAGTTTATGACCCGGTTAATGTAAATTGAAAATTTTATTTTGATTTCTTCTAATTTTCAATTTAAACTTTGATCTTTCCATAACTTATAGAAAGACGGTCTTTCAAGAGATGAACTCATTTTTAACAATATTTCCAATCATATATTGATAAGTACTAAAATATTCTATTTCTAAATATTAGTTAACAAAAATAAAATAAAGTCGTATAAATAGACAAAATCTTGGGAAAAACCATCTTTCAATAGGCATGTAGAAAGATAGTGTTGAATTAGAATTACGAAAAAAAAAGTAAAAGTTTTTAGTTGCAATCTTAAAAATTTATTATGCGGCGTACAATAGTTATAAGTTTACGACTCGATTAAAGCAATCCAATAATTTTATCTATATTTCTTCTAATTTGCAATTTAAACATTGATTTTCCATAACTTATGAAAATACGGTCTTCCAAGAGACGTACTATTACCAATCATATATTGATATGTGCTTAAATATGTAATTTCTAAATATTAGTTAACAAAAATAAAATAAAGTCGTATAAATAGATAAAGTTTTGGGAAAGACAGTCTTTCAATAGGCATATAGAAAGACAGAGTTGAATTAGAATTATAGAATGGTAAAAAGTTTTAGTTGCAATATTAAAATTTTATTATGCAACGTGCAATAGTTATAAGTTTTTGGCATGATTAATCCAACCCAGAAATTTTGTCTTAATTTCTTCTAATTTGCAATTTAAATTTTGATTTTTTCATAACTTACGTAAATATCGTTTTCAAGAGACGGACTCTAAGAAAATTGCAAATAAAATTTATAAAGTGTAAATAAACCATTGAAAGTATTTACAAATAAAATCTTTCAGTATCATATTTAATATATAAAAAATAATTTATTCTACTTTTTGTCTCAAAATTAAATTTATTATAAACACTTATATATAAAGTTACTCCATCTATTATTCTATATATTTAACATAGTAATTTTAGATATTTTGTAAGAAAATTAAATTACGTAGAAATAATTGGTTGCAATGAGCCAAAAAAATAAAAGAATAAGTAGATGAAAATGATTCACTTATTATCATGAAATGAAGTCTGATAATATTAAAAAGATAAACCAAAATAGAAAGTGTATCAAATCTAAAAATATATATTGTAAAAAATAAGTATTATGAAAGAATTTTCTTAACAAATGGAGATTGAAAATTAAAAAAAAATGTGCATCCTCATAAATTGAAAAACATTAAAATATGGGAAGAACATTGAAAATGGAAAAGAGATTTGCATTGTAAATTGGGGGGTTGACTTTATAAAATATTACATTTTCAATTAATTTCAGAAATTGATGTGGAATTATGTGTGAATGTCATGTGACAAAAATTATGTGTTAATGTCGTGGCAAAAATGATTTCTTTTAATATATGTTATAGACTATAGATGTAATACTTTAACATGAATGATACAACTTTTGAACATACTTGTTCTTTTGTGAATTTAAGTGGTTCCATGTGATAAAAGAAGAAAAATATAGATAATATAGCATAATGATAATGTAAGGGATAGATACCGATATAACCGTATATAGTTGTAAAGTGTCAATATAACCCTTCATTTTTTGAAAGTGAAAAAAACAACCTTAACTATTTAATGAAAGTGTCAATACAACCCTTAGGTGAAACTTCCGGACCTTGACATTCATGTCGTTGACCACACTTGAAATGATAAAAATACCCCTCGTGGCAAAAGTTGAATGTGTGCGGACAATTATACTCTTACCCACCGGCGCTTCTCCAACACCTCTTATGTCGCGCTGCTCAAGTTAGGCATGAACCCCCCCCCCCCCTCGCCCCACCACCTATCATAGCTCAAACCTCAGTGCCACCACCACTCATCTCATCCCATCCCAAATCCTTATGTCGCTGCTCACCACCTCGACTTTACCTCGAATCAAAAACCCTTGTGGCGTCGCTCGCCCCCTGGACTTCAACTCGAATAAAAAACCTAGGGGCGACAGGAGTGGAGAAGAACTGGGCGACATCGCGCGCGAGAGTGGAGAAGAGCCAAACGACATCGCTCGGGGGGAGTGGAGAATGAATCAGGTGCGGTAGCGGATTTAGAAGACAAAGAAGAAGAGGAAAAAGAAAACATAAAAGAAGAAAAGGGTGCGACCTCCGGGAAGAAGATAGACACAAGAAGAAAGAAGATAATGGGAAAAAGAAGATTAGGGTTTAGGGGGCATTATAGTCGTTTCACTCTTTTCAAAAACAAATATTTTTTCAGATTGGTAAAAGAGCCATTTCATAGATTTTCGATCAAAATTTTCCTGAAGGGTTAGTTTTACATTTTCACTAATTATCTAGGGTTATATTGGCACTTTCAAACATTGAAAGGTTATATTAGCACTTATACTCCCTCCGTCCCAGACTAAATTGCACATAAATTATTATTACGCTGTTGAAAAAACATGTTTGACGGTTATGTTTACATATGTACAATAACAACAAATAAAATATTGTTATTTAGAAACTACTTGTTATGAAGAATTCAACAACATCACATATGATAAAATTGTTGCTCATGTATCAATCCAAATATGCGTCAATCTTTGACACAGAATAGTGTCAAAAAAGCAAGTGAGCAATTTAGTTTAAGACAGAGGGAGTATCAATTATATGGGGTTATAAATGCACTTCTCTCGTAATATAATATGAACAACGATATATTGTTAGACAATTAGTATATGGTACACTCGAGATACCGGAAAACAAATGAGTTAATAATCTACTCTTCTATGATTTCATGGAATTGTAACTGACCATCATGATTACTATAATATACAAGTTTATCGATAATATACTTTACATGGGATACCATTCTTACCGTATTTCTAGGTACGATATAATTTACGCATGTTAGATTATATATCTAGAGAGATCGGTCACTTTTAAAAGAATAATGTGCATTTATACCTCCTAAATTCTTGTATTTGTGCAAATATTGGCCAACTTTTCGAAAGTGCACATATGGATATGGACTCACTTGAAATTTTGGCCAAATTTGGTCTTAATCGGATTAAAATGAAATGTTGTTTTTGTCTCTGATAAAGATAAAGAGTATGTGTCTTGAAAGACGTTATTTCCATAAGTCATGGAAAGAACAAAATTTAAAGTGCAAATTAGAAGAAATGAAGATAAAAATTTTGGGTTGCATGAATCGAGTTATAAATTTTATAACTACTACGCGTTGCATAATAAAAAAATTATATTGCAATTAAGACCTTTTACTTTTATAATTCTAACTAAACTCTAACTTTCCATAAGTTTATGGAAATACTTTCTTTCTCAAAACTTTACGAAAAATAAATGTGAAAATTATGAAATTATATATAGTAAAATGCTAAAATAACTCTGAATTTAGGCTGAAAGTGCCAATATAACCCTTCAATCCCAGTAAGTGCCAAAATAAATTTTGACTCCACTGACTTTGTAGTCAACAATTTGATGGCCGGATTCTGTTGAAAAGACCATTTTACCCTTGCCAAAAAGGAAAATGGTCTTTCCATAATCTTATGGAAAGACGGTATTTCTCAAGATTTTACGAAAAATAAATGTGAAAATTTTGAAATTATATATAGTAAAATGCTAAAATAACCTTGACTTTATGCTGAAAGTGCCACCATAACCCTGCAATCTCAGAAAGTGCCAAAACATTTCCGAGTTGCAGGGTTATTTGACACTTTCAACTTAAAATTAGGGTTATAAATGTATTTATTCCAATTGTAAAATGACCATTTTCCCTCTCCAAAAATCCCAAATCCATATTTAGGTTTTCCCTCGGCCAACATAAGTCTTCTCCGCTCGGCAAAATCCTTCCAAGCTCGAAGTCAACCGCAAATCAGAGGTGCTTTCACTGTGGCTGATAGATTTATGGATGGGGAGATAGAGAGCACGTCCACGGCTTCATGGGGGAGATCAATGACGACGGCGTAGCTTCTGGCACATTCGGGCATCTCGTCGATGTTGAGTTAACCATGTTGCATAAGTAGTGATTATTGTTATTACTACTACTTAGTACTAGTTAGAGGTTATAGAAGTTACATATGTTATGAAATAAATAGAGGCTTTAGTGGTAAGAGATTGAAGAATATAAAACCCTGCAATAATAGTCTTTAGTGCTAGTTAGTAGTGGTGGGTGGTTGAAGAAGTTACAAGCATGGAATAAGCCACATTGTTTAGTCTTCATTAGTAGAGTTAGTGCTAGCTAGTTATGATAGGAGGTTATGGAGGTTAGAAGCTTGTAGTATGGTTCTTCATTAGTGTAGGAATAATTCTTAAGACATTTTTGTCATCTATAAATAAGAGAATGAAAAATGAGAAAAGATATATCTTTTCATCACCAAAATTTTGTGTTCATTTCTTCCATTTTTCTTTCATTGTTCCAACCGTCGAGTTTAATGGGCTTTGTGGTATGCAGGGAGGAGTACCATGCGACAGAACCCGGAAGAGGGTTTCTCCGAGCACCGACATTGGTGACGGTACCAAACACTGAGATGACGGCTCTGGAAATCAGGTTCATCTGGGACGTGCTGAGCTTAGGCATCTTTCCGGGATTGAAGAAGAATCAACAGAAGGGTTTGCTTGTGATCAATATTTGATTTTGTTTTCTGACCACACCACCACATTATTAGGCGGTGGATGAGGGCATGTGAGTTGCAGTATTTGTTGTAAAATAAGTTGTGTGTTTTTGTCACGGGTTCTCCGCCAAACCTCTTATCATCTCGCCCGCATTCGTATTTTTTTTAATAATCGGGTTTATAGGGTTCCCGACCATTTTATATTAAAAATCAGTTGTATCCAAACATTGACTTACATCAAGTGGTGCCCGTAGACTTACATGAAAGTGGTGCCCGGAGGTTTACATGAAAGTGGTTCCCGAAAGTTTAGATCAAAGTGCCCGAAGGCTTACATCAGTTGTATCTAAACATTGGCTTACATCAAGTGGTGCCCGTAGGTTTACATGAAAGTGATGCCCGTAGGCTTACATGAAAGTGATGCCCGAAGGCTTACATGAAAGTGGTGCCCGGAGGCTTACATCAAAGTGGTGTCCGAAGGCTTACACATAAGCTCTAGGCAATATTACAATACAAATCGGAAAGCTTATGTGGCAATAAGAAGAGGTCCCCAAGAATAGGCGGTTAACACTGTATAGTCCTACTGTAGTCACAAATAATATCGACCCAAGACTACCATCAGAGTCAAAACAGTGAAGTATTAAATAATAAGCACTCTAAGTGCTTTGTCCACACATCCGTTCAAACATGTAAAGCAATCCAAACGAAGTAATTAAAACTCCCCAACTAAATATCTGGCCCATCTCCATTTAACTCGTAAAACCCTTTTCCTAAACTAGGAGATTGAAACCAGTTGTTTGAATTGCCAAAAAATATTTTCTTCCAGTGTATGAAAACCACTTATAATACTTAGAATTCACTCTAACTTGGCTCCAAAAGGTTGTAAACACCAATTAAATCGGTTTAACAATGTAATTTATGTAAGCACCTTACTGGACCGAAACCTACAAATCTAATTTTAATCTGCCGAAGAACAGTATCGCCAAAAGTCTGTAGTTTAAACGATTCTGAATTGGATTTCTCCTTTTGTCTCTTTGGATATCAAATCTGAAGCCAATTAAATTCTACCGACTCAGGTTGTCGACAAAATAAACATTGACAAATAGAATTCTTATTTAATACCAAATTCAAAAACCCATATAAATTCTGCCCTTTTAAAAATAAAATCAAGTACAATAAAATAAAATAAATCGAAACACAGATTAATTAAAAGCCTGCCACCTGAAAATATAAAATGAAGAGTAGAAAAATAAAATAAAAATGGAGAAGTACCCCAAATACCCTTCTATCTTCGGAAATATATGCGGCTCTTTTTTACCCAAGTTGAGTTGTTCTGGTTGAGTCGACCCGATGCTGAATCGTCACTGAGTTGAGTTGACTCGGTCCCGAGTTGGCCATCACTGGATCTGAATTGGCCGGCTCAGATTCCGAGTAGACTTGGTAACCCTAAGGAAAAGTCACTTTACCCAGCTTGATAGAACGATGAGGATTCTGTGAACTCGGATCTGGATTAGCATCGCCCGGTGTACATGAATAGCGCCAGCTCCGTTGACGTTGCTTGTACACCGGAAGAAAAGCACCACCACCACCACTGGAATTGACCTTCGCACTGTTGCACCTTCGAAACCGTCCCTTCTACAGAGCAGAGCACCACCTCCACCACTTGGAAGTTGACCTTCGCACCGTTGACCTTCGAAAACGTCACCTCGGAGCATTGGTGGAGGGCAGAGCTAAGCTCGGTCGTTAGCGACGGAGCACCGTCGAGCAGAGCATCGACGTCGGAGCACCGTCGAGCATCAGTGGAGGGCGAAGCAGAGCATCGGTCGTCAGCGGCAGAGCAGGGCGGAGCTTTTCGTTGATGCCAGATCTGTAGCCAGAACATGACTGGAGGTTGGGGGGATGAGAGGTAATGATGTTGGGGGTGAAATTGGGAGGGGGGAGCCGCCGGTGCAGAGATTCTGGCGACGGCGGCCCCCCAACTGAACTAAGGTTTGGTTTTGAAAAAGGTTAGAGAGAAGGCAGAGAGAAAAAAGTTAGAGGGAGGAAAAACTCAATCTTTCATGAACATAAGTGACAGCTTCATACGGAGTATATCATAATGAACTGAACTGACTTTATCTTGATAAACTTAATAATTATATTAATAATAACCTCTACACCTAAAACATTTCCGTATCATACGAGGTTGAAAGGAAGTAAGATTTTACATTTTGCATGAATATTTTCCAAGGCATAATTTCTATTTTCTATTTGTTGAATGTTGGGCTATCCAATGTGTTTGACTGGGTGCACTGATGTATCTCTTCTCTCTTTCTTTTTGTTGATTAGGTTGCATGGCTTAAAGTCCATGGAACGAGGAAGATTTTTGAATGATTTTTGTGTGTTATTTTGTCTCTAATCAATAGTTAATGTTTTCAAAAGGCTATAATCTATCTAATAAAGAAAGGATACAATAATCATTAGTGGCGTGTGACCTATTAAAGGCAGTGTTAGAAAACGGTTCCATTGGAACAGCATTTATTTGAGATTAGAAATTATTTTTAAGTTTGGAAGTGCCTCTTGGGTCACTTTTTATTTATTTTATAGGTGGTTCAAAATTAATTAAAGGCAGTTTCGCCTTTAATAGCGATCAATTAAACGCGGATCCGCCTTTAGAACCGACTTTAATTAAGGTCTGGACGCAATTCCAAATTCAGAAATGCTGTCATAGGTCACCTCTTTAATTTAAAAGCGGTTCTAATTGTAAAACCACCTTTAATGGGCTGTCTTTTGGCCCAATATAAAAAGAAAGTGTCAGAAATTCTGAAGCCCAAATGTTAGCAGTAATCCTAAGCCAATCTTATTTCTTCTCTCATGCACTCTCCACCAGCCAACTCGATCTCCACCGCGGCTACCCTCACTGCGCCACCCTAACTTCACCGCCGCCATCTCCACCAGTCAACCCTCACTTCTCACGTCGCCACCCCCACCAGACAAACCTTACTCCGCCACCATATCCTACCTCCATCACCGCCACCATATCCTACCTCCATCACCGCCACCATCTACTTCCTCCACCCTCACGCCTATGCCGCGCCGGGAAGCTCCACCGTGAAACTTGCCTCTGCGCTTCTGTCAGTCTCCTCCACCATTCATCGGGAAGCTCCGCCGTGATGCTCGCCTCTGCACTTCTATCAGTCTCCTCTGCCGTTTGCTCGACTCCACCATTTTCCAGGAAGCTTCGCCGATTGGATCCTCCATTCGCCGTGAATCCATAGACGGTGAAGATGACACCGCCAGTCGCTCCACACTACTCGATTGGGATTGCTTCCTCCATGTCACATCCGAAAGCCTCCGCCGGAGATATCATTTGTATTGATGTTGTTTTTTTGTTTGTATGATTGTTGTTTTTGCATTTGTATTGATGTTGTTCTATTTTGCATCGTCGTTGCTATTCTGGGTTTTCTTCTGAGATTGATTTGGGTTTTCCTTTCTTCCAGAACCCGATTGATTTTCGGAAACTATTTTTTTGGAAGGTAAGAAATAGTTTCCGAGTTCGGAAACAGTTTCTGATCCTATTAAAGGCGGAACCAGATTTCTCTAGTTTGATAAAACCTCCTTTAATGGGTCTTTCCCCCACTAGTTAATATACGTATACCTAAAGTACAATATCTACGAGATTTTGTCAATATTCTCTAATACTCCCCTTTAAGTTGGAGCATGCGGATTGAGAATTCTCAACTTGGAAGATAGGTGACGAAATTGTGGTGTTTGTAGAGATTTGGAGAAGATATCCGTAGGTTTCTGAGTAGTTGTAATTTGAGACATTTGGATCTTTTTTTAAGGATCAGGTCTCAAAAAAGTGACAATCTATGTCACTATGCTTCGTCCATTCATGAAAAACGGGATTAGCATAGATGTGCAATGCAACCTGCCTATCACTTTACGAACGAACGGGTGAGTGGTGATGAATGCCAAGAGAAACAAGCAAATCTTTGAGCCATAGAACTTTGCTACAAGTTGCTTCCATGGATCGATACTCACCCTCTCCAAAAGAATGGAAACAGTCGGTTGTTTATTTGTTTTCCAGGAAACATGTGATTGGCTGAGTAAGACAAAATATGTCGTGACTGACTGTCTTGTAAGCGGACAAGAAGCCCATTCATAGTAAAGCACTCACACGAAGCGAGCTAGAACGAGTGAGATGATGACCTTGTTCGGGATGGCTTTTGAGAAACCGAAGAACATGCAAAGCAACTAACCAGTGAGATTCTTTTGGATGTTGCATGAACTAAGAGGTTGCATGCATTTAAAAATAAAGATCATGTCTTGTAATAGTTAGATAAATCAAGCGGCCAACAAAATGATGATATTCTTCTTGATTTGGGTGTAACGGGCTGTCAACCGAAGCGATCTGATGATATACCCACTTGCACCTAATTTTTTTCTTTCCATGTGGTAAGCTAGATAAATCCCAAGTATTATTGCGATCAAGAGCTTGAAGTTCAGAGCTCATAGCCTTTTGCCAGTGCTAATGTCGAACTGCCCCCGAGATCGAAGAAGGTTCACGTTCGAAAGAGATAGCGTGAAGAAACCTGATATGATTACTTGAAAATTTATCACAAGCATTTTCAGAATGTGGCGATGTTTTCTCTTGAACCTACCATTTTGTTGCAGATTTTAGGTGCATGAGATTTTAAACAACACCCCTTGCTCGACAAAGAAAGGGTGCAAGGCTAAGAATTCAGCCCCATTGTCGGATCAAACACGTTGAATTAATGTATGAAACTGTGTATGAACCATGGTGAAAAATTCTTGGAGCAGCCAGCGTATCTTAGAATTATGTCACATGAAAAACACCCAAGTGCTCTAGAAAATCGTCGACAATGGTGATAAAGTAGGAAGTTCTAGAAGTTGAAGCAACACTATAAGGGCCCCGACTTTCACAATGAATCAAACCAAATAATCTTTCAGCTTTATTTGAACTCAATGAAAAAAAGAGTTGCGATTTTGTTTTGCCTTGAAACAAATATCGCAAGGACCACACAATTTATCACTACTAATGAATTGATTCAAACTTGTAGAGTATGCTGTATTGATCTCTGGAAGCAGGTTGAAGATGCTAGATACCAGGAAATCTTGTTACTCAAGTTATTCAGAAATTGAGTTAGTTAGTTAGTTAGTTGGAGATTTAGTTAACTGATTAGCTAGCATTCATGTATATAAGCTTGCTCATTCTGTACAGTATTTAAGACGGTTTTAAGATCATTCCAATACATAAAATTTTCCTCCCTAACTCTCTATCATTTTCCCTTCCAAGTTTTTTATTTTTGCTGCAACACAAGTTGTTTCTCAGCTTGTTCTTCATGGTATTAGAGCATCTAGGTGCTTGATTACTGGTTTTCTGTGATTGATGTTGATATAATTCATCAAATCTGAAATGAGTACCTCTAATTCTGCTACATCAAGAGCCAGAAATCCGAGATACGTGGTTGATGAAGAAGGATTCGTCAAAATTCGACCGGATGATCCTTTATTCTTCCAGCCTTCAGATCATGCAAGTTTGATGATCGTGACTGAAAAATTGAATGAAAAGAACTTTCTGACATGGAGCCGTGCGATGATGACTGGTCTTCATTCAAGAAACAAGTTGAAATTCTTGACAGGAGAGTTTCCTGAACCTGAAGAGGATTCACCGATCTATGAAGCATGGGGAAGAGCTAATTCTACTCTCATCACATGGATCTTGAATTCTATGGATTCAGAGATTGCTAGTAGCTTTGTTTTTGCTACGAATGCAAAATCTCTATGGGAAGAAATCAAAGAGAGATTTGGAGTTGTGAACGGACCTCTCTTTTATCAATTGAAGAGAGATATGTGTTCGATCAAACAGGGAAGTGATTCTGTGAATCGGTTTTTTTCAAAACTGAAGAGGTTATGGGATGAATATGAGATCATGAGGCCAATTAAGAGATGTGTTTGTTGCAGATGCATCTGTAATTGTGGTTTCTACGCAGCTTTGGCAGCAAATGATAACGAAGATAAACTTCAGCAGTTCCTTATGGGGCTAAGTGAAGAATATGAAGTAACGAAGAATCAAATTCTTACTATGGATCATTTGCCATCAGTGAGAAAGACCTGTTATCTGTTCATGAAAGTGGAACAGCAGAAGGAAACAAAGATGAACTATGTGAATATGAATGATAACTCAGCAATGTTTGTCAAGGCTGCAAGTCAAGGACAAGCAGGTGCAGTTAGATTCAGTCAAAGGAAGAAAGAATATGATCTCAAGAAATCTTTGAAGTGTGAGCATTGCCAAAGATCTGGACATACAAAGGATACATGTTTCAAGATTCACGGATATCCTGATTGGTGGAATGAAGGCAAGAACAATAGCAGCAAATCACATCCTAGATTTGCAGCTAATGTGATACAAGATGATCATAGTAATGATCACATGCAGCAAAGTCCTTTGGATTTGGGAGGAGGATTTGAAGATAACTTGCAAGTTCTGATTGCAAACATGATGCAAATGCAGCAAGATCTTGGGAGATTGCTCAAAGGAAAGGGAAAGGAGATAATGGATTCAACTGAGCAAGTTAACACCAGTCACTACACTGATTTTGCAGGTAGCCTAATATCTCATCTTGTGAATTCTGCA
>JAULKM010122388.1:0-20760 GCA_032355605.1 Rubia tinctorum | reverse complement strand
CATCTGGGATTCTCTTCTCCGTGATTGAACGTTTCTCCGCACGCTACAAAGGTAATCTAAACCTTTAGATAGATTCATATTGAATACATGCATGAGATCTTGAATATGGTTATTGATATTCCGCTAAATTGGATTTAATCAATACCCAACAGGTGAAACATACAAGCAGTAGATCGAGTACAAAAACAGCGCACAAAAGCCCGTGCCCATCACCTTGATGATCTTAAGAATGACAGACGTTTCGCTGATAAATGAAGAAGCACCAACTTCTCAACAGCAGAAGGCTCTACAGACCTCACTTTTGCTTGCCTTTCTTCAGACATTCAAGGGGCTGCAGCAATTGCCTCCCTTTGTTTCAATTTTTGACGCTTGTACTCTCCAAATCTCATGTATATCAAGAGGTTACTACAAAGTTAATCTCTGTGTAGCTCAAATTAATTGGAGAGATGCCTGGCCAACACTAGCAATTAACACTGGGGTGGAGATTGCTAGTTTCAGAATCGCATCTCTCTATATCGATAAATTAGAAATTAGCCTTATCAATTACTAACTATTCAATTTGCGGCAATCTTGTTTGCCCAGAGCCATGTCAAAACAGTTATAACTCTTCATGTAACTTGTTTTCTTAGTTTTTAAAGGTTGGTGACCTCAATAAATCTCCCCCCACCATTGGGTGGTTTAAAATTTTTATTTAAAAAAAGGCAACTGCAAACAAGTGCTTCTGAAATCGTCCTCCGATTCAGGTTTGAAACTGTGACCATTGATTTATAAAATTGCATTAATATATCGACTATTGACTACGATTAATGAGTTTGGGTACTTTCATGTTTTGATTGGTTTTAGTCTTAAATATTTAGTGTTTGCCAAAATCTATTACAAAATCCCCAAATCTTAGTAGCTTAAAATGCTGATTTCCAATTGAAGGAGATGATGCAGAGGAAATGATTGTTCGATATAAAATCATTCATGGAAAGTAAAGTTGGACATCTTAATTTTCAGCCAAATAAGAGAATTCAAAAATTGTACAATCAATTAAAAAAAAGGAATTAAGTGTACACTTAGACTACAGTAAAGTTCATCTTTCACCATCTGGAGGTGAAATATGTGGCAATGAATACCAATTCGCAGCAGTTGCTTTAACAAGGATCAAACACTAGAATCAAAATAGAGAAAAATGGCTCTTCATGTTGAATGGAACAAACAATACTATATAGAAGGAAGCAATCTAATATATAAACTAATTAAACGACTATTAACTTCATAACTTTTCACGCCTCATCACCAAATATTAGATCCCATTGATCGTAAAAATCCATTGTAGAAATGTTGACAAACACAGTAAAAGTTATCAAAAACAGGAAAAAAAAACACAAAATGAACCAAGTTCCCAGACACTTTCACAACAATACGAAAGAGAAATGAGTCTTAATTGGATCAACTACTCCTGGCTGTTTTCTTTCTCCGTTTGGCGAACGGCCTTCAAAGCATAATTCTCTTTAGTCAATTTCTCGATTTGTTTCGACAGCAGAGCCAAGTGTTGCTCGTTGGCTTTGCGAAGATCCTCGCGATACTGATCCACTAACACCTGGTGCTGCTCAACTATACGCTGGTGGTGCTCAATTAAATCCAGGTAGTTAGCCATTTTCTTTTGTATTAAATCCAACTCGTTCGGCTCAGTGATAGCCCCTGAAAGAAACTGAAGTAAAAGAAAGACATTTATAAAATTATAAAAATAAAAGATAAGACAAGATAATAAATTAATGGCCGTACCTCTACAACATTACTTGGGGAAGCTGCTCGACGCGAAGGTGTAGTGGTAGAAGGCCCAACAGAAGGCATCTGAGGAGGTGGCACAATGGGAGGCTGAGAAGTCGGGGTTACCACGAGTGGAGGAGCTTGAAACCCACTCCCCGAACCAGACAATACCGGAGCCTTAAAAGGGTTACTGGGTGGAACCTGCTCTAATACGGGCGAGGGCTGCTCGTGATTATGGTTCTCAGAAGCCTGACGCTCAGAGCGTCTGGTTGGCAAAATATCCCTCTCGGAAGTCCGGCGCTTAAAGCGCCTGGCAGCCGAGATGGACTTCTTGGATGCCCGACGCTTAGAGAGACTGGCAGCCGAGAAACCCCTCTTGATCAAAACCCCGCCAGGGGTCACTCTCCTCTCTATTACTTCGTCGGGAAGTTCAAAACCAAAGGGATATGGCAGGTCCTCCTCGACGGGCATCCCTGCAATGATACAAATATGAACAAAACTAATGAGAGAATATAATAAGAACGTAACAAGTGCAAAGAAAAATAAATAAAGTTCTATCACTTTTACAACTACTTAAATACTCGGATAAAATTAACAAACACTATATCAGCAAAAATACATTACCTGAAGGCTTGGATGAAGAAGCCACAAAGACGCCCTTCTTTTTTCCGGATTTTGATGCTATCGGATCAAAATCGTCTCGAACATCTTCGCGACATTCAGATTCCACAAACAGTGAAACATTGTCTCGAAGAACATCCACTTGTAAAATCGATCCCTCCAAGTGAGTAAACATCAGTGAATCCTTCTCTACCAAATTATGATCTTCAAAAAACTTCTTCCAACCATCTCCCAAGTATACGTTTCCCTCGTGCTCGAGCAATTGAACTTCCCATTGCCCTTCACGACGGCTTTTCAAGATCACAGGGCCAGGTGACAATGCCTCCTTCATTTCATTCCAAAATGCTGGTAGAATTTTCTGAAATTGAAATAAAACAAGCATAAATATGATGAACTCTATAGGAATATATGAGATCAAATTAAGGGTTTCAAAAGACAATGTAGTACAGTCTTGAATAAATCAGAACATAAGCAAAGTGACCTTGTTTGAGAGCTGATAGTGGATTGTACAACAATTGTTGGTGAATTAGACTAGCTTTTGAGATTGTTATTTAAACAGATGAAATGACTAGTTAGGACATTGATTTGATTTGTTTTCACACATCATTCATTATATATTGATGGTAGGTATATACTTTTAAAATATAATAAATAGTAGTTTTCAGAAGAAGAAAATTTTCAATTTTAAGGTTTACAGGCATCAAAATTTTCCTAAGAATTCTAAACACGAACAATGAAAAACATAAACACTAACAAAAAAAACATAAGAATCCTAAACACAGAAAACAAATCTCAAATAGCATACTTATCAAACTCGGGAAAAAATCCACGATGAAAGAGGAGCATAAATTAATGAATAAAATTGACCAGTCCTTGTATATTAATTGGTGGGGAGTATTATTTTGATTACCTAAACCATCTCTATACCGGACAACCGGCTGTCGGAAAAAACATTGACAAAGACAATTCCTACCCGCATAATAGGCATCAATTACATGAACAACTAAAATCCTAAACATTCTAAACAGAAAGAAAAAAATCAAAAAGAGCACATAAAAATTTGGAGGAGAAAATACTTTAAAAGATTAATGAATGAGCAAAAATTATCACCTGTTTTTCGTTGACGGTGCCATTCTGAATCTCTACGAAGAATGAAGGGTTAAAGAATAATTGGGAGTTCATCTTTGATAATTTCCGGTGGTTTGAGAGATTAGAGGAAATGAAGCTGGCGAAGTTAACAAGAAATGTTTGAATATATACACTCCCTGTCGATTGTATTCTTAATTTTTCAAATTAGGATATTCACAACAAAAGAAAATTTAAAAAAAATGAAAGGACAGAATCTTTATTAATAAATGAACTTTTACCTAACACTCCAATTAAACGTTTGCTTATCTTAATTTTGGCTTTTTCATCAAAATTTACTTTTATGGTTTACTAATTAATAGTGGTATATATGACCCAAAAATGAACATAGTTGTTTGTATGACGGACACACCTTAAAAATAATCTAGTTTCAGTATTTATTTATTTTTACAGTTACAAGATTACTTTTGAACATTTTTTTGGGTCAAACTTTTAGAGAAACAATTAATTTATATAGATTAAAATCTATCATTTAATTATAATAGTTTTATACTATTTTGAGTTTGTGCTTATCCTTATTGCCTTTAAATAATTTTCTTGAGTTTGTTGTTTTTTGACTCATTATTTTTAGAGAAATTTCTAGGAAAGGCGGCATTCCATAAGTTTATGGATAGTTCACAATGATTTTTACCTTTATTGTTGTAGTTTTTTTATAAAATTTAAATATTTTATTTTAATAGTTAAAAAAAAGTAATAATATGTATTTGAATGTGAAAATATAAAAACATAAAATATGAAAAAATATTTTCTAAATTTCTAAATTCAGTATGTAATTTAACAAATGTAGTGTATAAGATAAAACATATGTGGTATTTCCATAAACTTATGGATAGGCCGACTCTCATGAGACCCACTCGTATATTTATAATTGTACTAGTTAATTTTTCATCTTAATTTCAATTAAATTACTAGATAAATTTAACTATTTTTTGGCTTGGTCTCAGGGTGTTTAGATTCATCGATATTTTCTGAGAAAACTTACCGTGTACTCAGACTTAATTAACACCAAAGGTTTAAACTCATATATCTAAGTTGTTTGTCACAAATTAAGATATTGAATCTTTACGCTAAACTATTTTTCAGTGTCCAAGATTTTAAAGTGGACTGGGAATAACCTAAACAGGGATTGTAATTCTCTCTCTAATCTCTCTCCAGACTAGAGAATGTTTAGCCGCGAGTTTTCGTCACTAGGAATCAGAACTAAAAATATCACTAGCCACGAGAAATAGATTGTGTTTGAGTAAATCATATATAGCTACTGCGCGTTGCATCTCTCATGAGGTTAAAATAATTTTCCACTCAGTATGATTTATTCTCTACAACGCTAGTGTTAAAGCCACTAATGGTATTTCTTTCAGTATTTTAAAGCTACAGATGTGTACTCATGGTTGATAAGTGATTGACAGTACATGTTTCGTATATATTTGAAGATAGAGGGTATATGAAAGAGAAAAAATTCAAACATGACCAATCTTACATCCCGTTTGAATATAGATACTGGAAAAAAATACGATACAAATTTGACCTAGAAATAAATTCCCAAATCTTAATTAATTTTGGGGCTATCGGAATGGAAAAAGATACTGCATTTCTGCATTCCCCTATTGGAATTATATTTCATTTAAAACCGGATTGATTAGTATGAATCACCCCCTCTTCCTCAGCTGCAGTTTCCCCAAATCTTGAAGCAAGCTTGAAAGCTGCTAAATACTGCATAACATTTTTTAAATGGTTCATTTTTCATGAAAAATCTAAATTCTTGAATGAAGAAAAGAAAAACACACAAAGGAACATTAAATATAAACATGTATTCATGAAACACACCTGTCCGAAAAAATCCACGCGGTATAAGGAGGTAATCTTTTAAATATAGGAAGTTTAATAGGACAGATAACCGAAGAAACATAGCCATCTTCCTCTCCAAAATCATCTCCATTGTTGGTATGAATTCCATTGTGCATTCGATAGAGTCATTTTGTCACTTTGGCAACAAATTTACGCTTGTTTCTGAACCAACAGCCTTCGTATTCCTTTCCGCTGACAATTTTGTAAGTTCTTTAATGGCCTCAGCCATTTTGTTCGTGTTCTCTTGCAAACGCCTCTGGAAAAGAAAATTAGAGTTCAAATTTAGTAATAGGCATAAATATTTGTAAATGAAAATGACATAATCAACAAATGTACCTTCACTTAATGTGCACGCTCATAAGCAACTTCTCGTTTTAATGCATCAATGGTTGCCTGCACTTTCTCAGTAGCGGGACCGTTCACTTCCAATGGCCACAATGCATATATGATATGGGAACCTAACGATTCTATCCTAAGGGATGACTTTCATCAAAGTAATCAACAGATTTTCACGTTTGAACAGATTGTTTAAAGATGAAAATCCTTTTTAAGGATTCCAGGTTCAGCCTTAAAAGAGATACATAGACATCTGAATTTTTACTCAGTTTTGCATACCGATGAAACTGAGTAAAAATTCTTAGGTTGAGCAGCATGAGAGACAACAAACAAGTAACTATAATTCAAAAAAATTGTATAAAAAAAAAAAAGCTGAACCTACATCCATATATATCTATATATATATTGTATATATATATTGTATATATATATATATTGTGTATATATATATATTGTGTATATATATATTGTATATATATATATATTATATATATATGCACAGGGCCACAGACCAAGAGATGGTTAAACGCGCAATATTATATAATACGCAATTCAGTGGGGATGACTATTCCTTAACATAGCCAAATTATAACATGACAGAATACATCGAAAATTCACAAGCGAACTCTGGAAATGCTATTAAATAGTTGTAAAAATCGCAAAATGAATACTAACACAAATTTAAAGCATTGGTAACTCAATAGAAAGACATTCTGAAACCATCGAAAATTTACACATTCACTTTTCGGGAAAAAACACGAGACAAAATTAAACAAGCAGATATATATATCTATCTAGCTCCTCAATTTAATACACAAGATAATCATGTAAATCACGTCCGGAAGGTTAAGCACATGGATACAGATCCAAAAACATCGTAAAATAGTTCATCGTTAGATAAATGAGATAGAAGAGATTATCTAAATAAATAAAATGGAAATACAGCAGATTGGTGAGATTCTTTTGAGTGGTCGCCGGAAAAATCAGATTGGGGGGTCTCATTTAGGTCAATCCAATGTGTGATCGGAAGTTGATCAGAAGATTTAGAAGAATCAGATTTGAAGGCTGTAAATTGGAAGGAGCTACTGATAAATAACTGAGTAGAACTATCTCGAAATGAAGCTAACGATACAGATCTGAATAAATTGGGTTAAAGAGATAAGAGCATAGTCTAGGTTAGAAATGCCAAGAAGACAATGAATGATAACAAAGTCATGAGGTGAGAGTAAGAAAAACAAATTAATATAATCTTGACCTGAGTAATTAATAATAATTATCCCTTTTATTTCGCCATCAATGAATATTAATACTGCATCTGACAAGGATATTATGTTGTTAGCAATAGTAAGAAATAGAGGTAACAAAAAAATAGGAAATCAAATAATTTTAGTGGATACACTCATATGACACAATTCAAAGACTAGCCAAGATGTGCTTGTTTTTTTATATATTTTAATCTTATTACTTTAGCAGCTATGAACCTAAAAAGTATGAGAGCCATTCAAGTGAAGATCAAATAGAAGTATGAAATTTGTGTGTTGCTTGAGTGGTTCAGTTGTTTGAGTTCGGAACCCTTTAAGCATGTTTTTTCTTCAATTTCAAGGATTTGGGAAAATATTAAATTGCTTTGAAGAAGAGGGGGTTTTCGGCAGTTTAGAATTTAAAATATTTGGAGAATTACATGGTTGATTAGATGTTTAATTTGTAAAAATGAAGGGTATTTTTACAATATATTTAAAATTTAGAGTTAAATGTTCAAATGACCCTACGTTTTGGTTGAAAGTGCTAAAATGACCTTGCAAAATCTAAAAGTGTCAATCTAGCCATGTAAAATCTAAAAGTGTCAATCTAATCCTGACAACATGAAATTGGCCGCAATTCAGTGAACTTACCATTATACCCTTGATTGAAAAATCAACCATGTAATTAAATAAGAAAAGTCCATTTTACCCTCCCTTCTTCTTCTTCTTCCTCATTTTCCTCATTTCCATTTTGCAGCCCAAACCCTCTTTCAATTCGGTCTGACTTCTCTAACCAAAGGAGGATAGCCATTAATTCGGTCCGACTCCTCTCCAGCGGAGATTTTAGAAACACAAAAACGGGAACTTGGGTCTAGAGAGGGTTTAGGAGACGCGGCTTGGCTCTCCAGCAGCGTCTCTTTTAAGGATTTTAACACTATACTCTTTTTCCCACTAGGTTTTTTAGTGAGGCAATGTGCTCATATTTAGAGTTGATTTCCAAATATTGCAATTTAGGAGTTTTAGTTCAGATTGGATTAGATTTGGTAAGTTTAGATTTGACAGATTCATTCAAGACTTCAATCAATGTTTGGATTATTTACTTGGATGAATATGGTCATCATTTATTTTTAAATTGGGCATTTTAGTTAGATATGGTTTTAACTTCTTAAACCTGCCATATGTCTTTTCAGTTTCTGATGGGAATTACCAAATCTCGCTATGTTTCTGCTTGTAGTGGCCAAACCTTAACTCTATAAGGTCATCCACGAATTTTACACACTTTTATCAATCATATATTTAGAGTTTTTGATTTTATACTCTTTGCTTGCGAACATGTTTATCGTTGCTTATTCATGCGGGTTAATTAAGTTTCAATACCCTTTATTTGAGAACTAATCCTGCAGGCTAGCTAGTAAGCCAATTTTCGAAATTGAGAGCAATCCAGAGGGCTAGTTGTCATCAATTTTGTGCGGCTATATTAGGGTTTTTGAATTCCTTAATTCGGTCAAAGATTTAAATTATGCAATCCAGAGTCTTTACAAGGAAATTCATATCACTGGTGCTTTCTAACATTTCACCCCAAAAATTATTTATTTAATATTTCTATGTTTAGGCAAGAATAACAAAAATCATGTATATTGGAGCAACGATAATGAGATAACATAATTTTGGACCACAATTTAATGTTCCAAGACTGTGTAGAAGTAATCAATGTTGACTTTCAAGACCCTTCCATACATCCATACATTGAAGGATATGCCAATACGACTACTACCATAAATGAAGACATTTCACCACTTGATCAAACATTCAAGGGTTATGTTCAGGATTCTCTAACTGACATGGTTGGGCCGATGACAAGGACAAGAACGAAGCTTAGAGATGCGGCATTGAATGCTTTGATAGATCAACTTCACTATGAAGAACTAAAGAATAAATCGGCTAGGGATTGGATTAATCATTCAAGCTTGTCGATTAACTAAAAACATTATGAAGAACACTATATTTTTTTCCCACAGGTTTTTTATTGAGGTATTGTGATCTTTGTAAACTATTGTAACATTATTGCCATGTGGGCTTTTGAAGAGCTATTTTCGAAATTCATTCTCTTATTTTCGACCCGGTCCATTAGGGTTTCAAAATATTGGATTTTATTCCGATTAGACTTAGATTTGGTAAGATTAAATTAGGTAATATTCCTCAAGGTTGGTTGGAGAAGAATTCGAGCAGATTTCCATTTATTTTTAAGAGATTTAGTTAGATATGGTTTTAGCTTCTTAAAGCTGGCATAAGTCGATTCAGTTTCCATTTGTGATTAGGGTTTCAGGCCGAGATTCACCCTATAAAAAGAGGGGGTTGGCCGAGTTGTTCCTCACCATTTTATCAATCATATATTCATAATTTTGAGATCATTTTCTATGCTTGCGAACTATCTTCATTGTTGCTTAATCCTGCGGGTTGATTAAATATCAATAACCTTGTGAACTAATCCTGCAGGCTATATAGTGAGCAAGTCGAGATTGAGAGAACCCCGAGGGCTAGACTCTTGAATTTCGTGCGGCCAAATAGAGGTTTTGCGAAATTCCTTCATTCGATCAAAGATTTAAATTCCACAATCCAGAGTCTTCGCAAGGAGATTCATATCAGTTGGTATCAGAGCAAAGAAAAAGATCCATGTGGCCGAAAATCATCAGGGGTTTTCAAGTTCTTGCTTAATTTATTTTTGAAATTTTATTCTCAAATTTATAAACTC
This sequence comes from Rubia tinctorum, assembly GCA_032355605.1. Taxonomy (NCBI): domain Eukaryota; kingdom Viridiplantae; phylum Streptophyta; class Magnoliopsida; order Gentianales; family Rubiaceae; genus Rubia; species Rubia tinctorum. The sequence continues at coordinate 11,064 of JAULKM010122388.1, read as the reverse complement.
TTTCGTGTCATATTTAACTATTTTTGTTTGATCTTTCTTAGAAGGAGGATTGAATCTAGAGTCGAAGGACGTCGAAGGGTTCGAAAGTTAGAATACTTCGGTATTACTATCCGCCTTGACCTTCATCAATCGAGTCAGGAGGACGTCAAAGGGTCTGAGCTTTAAAAAGTATTATCCGCCTTCACCTTCTCGGTCAGGCTCGTAGTTTTTAGGTAGCTTATACAGTTTATGTGCTTCTTATATTTTTTGTCCACTCTTCTGAAGAATTATTGCATGCTCATAATCCTTTTTTTCTATATCGTTCTTTGATTTCGTGATCTTGATTGTTCTTTAATTCTCGATTACACCTTATACAAAAAAGAGTCTTTTGTGTCTTTTCCAGTTATAATGTCATATTCTTGATCCTTACGATTTTGAATACCTTAAAGTTCATTTGAATCGAGAGGAAGTTGTCGTAGATTTCTTGTTCCAAGTTTTGCATGGGCAATTTTTGTTCCAAACTTCTTTTGGAAATCACAAAAAAAGGGTATCAGATATTGGGGTTTTGAAATCGGAAATTTGGGGTTAGATTGTAATATTCAAAAGTTTGGGGGATGTTTTGCAATTTTCAAAAATTTAGGAACTGTGCACGGTTGAAATTGCTTGGAAAATAAGATTATGATTTTGAGTGTCATATTTTGTGTGAAAGTTGAATTTATAGCTGAAAAAAATAAAGAAGAAAAATGGATATCCGATTTGAAAAAGGAAAAGGAAACAAAATCCTAACCGGGAGAGAAAAATGGAATTATACTTGATTTTGGGTGTGGGATTCGAGCAGAAATTTTATCTTGGACAGCAAGTAAATACTTAAAATCCTTTTCTGAGAAGGATTTGGGTTAGGATAGATAATCCAATTTGGTTTTGGAAAAGTTAAATCAATTTTCGGAACTTATTTGTTGCCCATATAAAGCATTCTTGTTTTGATAATATCTTTTTCATTATAGCTAGGGGCGGAGCCAGGATAGATATATGGCGGGGGCTGATCTATCAGTAAAAAAATCTCAATTTTTTTCCTTATCAGAGGGGGCTGATACATTTTTTTTTAAAAAATTACTACCCAAATTCCCCGTAATTTTCATCTTGGCAGGGGCTGGAGCCCTCTCCAGCCCCCATGTAGATCTGCCCCTGATTATAGCTCCGATTTGTGCCATTGAAATTGCATTTTGTTCCTTATTCTTTGTAGAATTTTGAATTCCATTTTTTAGAGCCCAATTTTGAGTTTATATATTTTTTAATTTCGAAATAAGATCTGCAGTACTTTTCTCCTATTTTTCTTTGAATTTGCGGTGAATTGATCGATTGACCTTATATTAGCCTTAGCCTTATGATTTGTGAGTGTTATACACTTTTTGAGTGACCTTATTAAACAAAGGGAATGGGGGATGATTTTTATTACTAACCATTTATTTTCTTAGCAGCTTAGCGGAAATGGCGGATGAAAATCCATTTGTCCTGCCTTTTGTTGGCAATCCTAACAATTTACAAGTGATGAACACTTCCAATAGAAAGCATGGTGAACAACCATGAGATGAGGTACCAGACAGTTTGGAGCAACATCGTGTCAAACCCAATGCACATGTTGATCCCGATCGCTTTGTTATCACATTAAATGCACTCATAAGTGAGGTGCAGTAGTTGGTGAAAAAAGTCGATGGCTTGGCACCACCCACACCACAGACCACGGTAGTGAGGGATGATCCTAGGGATATGTTCACAAATTCCAAGGTTATGTTAGTTCCAATGAATCGGAAAGACGATCACACTGAGGGTCTTTAAGAATGTATCGCCATGACAGACATCATGATTCCCAAAGGAAAACAAGGGCCGGTTTGAGTTCAGGTTCAAGTTTAGACTATGCACTGATATCCTTCGATTTTATGGTCAACACAATTCGGTGAAGTATCTAGATTAGGAGCGACAAATTGAGAATATCTTCACTCACTATGCAATCGAGTGGTGGAAAATGTGAAAGAAAAGTGACAACTTTCCGGGAAGAAACCTATCTCCATCTGAGAGAGATTGAAGACCATTATCAGGTTCCGCCTACTTATCCGATAGAGCCAAATTCTTATCCAGCCAACATGAAGCAAGGAAATCGCACAGTTGATGAATACTGGCAAGATCTCGAGTTGACCATGGGTCGGGATGAAAGAATAATATGCATTCATTAAAAATTGATTCATTGAAGGCTTGTGTGAAAACCTTCAAAAACCAATCAAGCTTTAACATCACATCTCCATGGATGATTTATTTATGAAATCAAGGTTGGTTGAGAGCACTATACGGCCGAAGAAACCACAGCTCGGATTTCCCAGTCAACGATTAGGGTTTGACTCCAGAAACTCTAACTCTGGCTGAGATAGAGGGAGCCAATGGGAGGCTGAGGATTAGTCCAAACTTACTCCAATCCGACTTACAGTTCCTCTGATAGAAGAATGGCACCACAGACTTCAAACCAACAGTCTTCGAGGAGTTTAGGTAAGTCCCCTATCTCTTCATCAAATTTGGTTTCAGTTAACACTCCTACTTGTTTTTGTTGTAAAGAGAGAAGACGTGTATGTAGTAATTGTCCCCATGCTCGAGTGTTAGCCATCATTGAGGTGGGAGATGAGGAATATGAATATGTTGATATGCCCGTTTTATATGAAAGCAAGGAAGAACAAGTAGATGAAGAGATCATCATAAATGACCATGGTGAACAAGGTTCAGAAACACAAGGTAACTATGTGACATTGAGAGCTTTGAACTTTCAAGTGGTTGAAACCCAGGTACAAAGGATTAATATTTTCCATATTCATTGTCTTGTGAAAGATAAGAATTTTTTATTGATTATTGATGGAGGATCTTGTGCTAATACTGTTTCCAATCTTCTTGTTAAATCATTGTCTTTGCCTGTTACTACTCATCCATCGCCTTATAAACTTATTTGGTTAAATGGTAATGGTGAGATTAAGGTAAATAAATAATGCATGATAAACTCTAAGATCGGAAAATATCATAATTCTATCTTATGTGATGTTATACTAATGGAAGCTAGTCATATTTTGTTAGGGAGTCCATGCAGTTTAATCTCGAATCTATGCTTGATGGTTACACTAAAAATATTACTGTGATTAAGGATAGAACCATGTATACTTTGAATCCATTATCTCCGGTGGGAGTCATTCAGTCTCAGAGGAGCATGAAAATCGGCAAAGAAAGGTTTGCGACTGAGCTAGAAGGGGCCGATCGAAACCCTATTTAGGGTTTGGGAGATCACAAAAAAATGGTTAAAAGGAGCCAAAACCCTAGAATTCTGACAAAACCTCAGGGAGGATTGAACCAGGTAAGATCGGTAAGTCGGTGAATGATTCTGAAAAATTGCAAAATGTTTTATCTTCACATCTTAGTCCCTTGCCATAAAATTTTATGATGAAATATGAATTTCCAAGTGAATCTAGAAAATAATTTCATGCATCTATTAGGGATGTGAATCATGCTTTTTCTAATCATTCACTTGTATTGATTTTACATTTTAAATAGAGTTATTTCGCCAATGAGGATCTACCTATGCATGTTCCTCCACAGTTTGCTGAGATGTTGCAAGAATTTGAGGATGTCTTTCTGGAAGCCTCGACCCATAGTATACCACCATTGTGAGGCATTAAGCATCAGATTGACCTAATTCTGGGTTTGGTTATACCTAATAAACTAGCTTACGAAGCAAACCCCGAGGAGACAAAGGAACTACAACGACAAGTTGAGGAATTACTTCAAAAAGGTTATGTGCACGAATCTTTAAGTCCTTGTGGCGTGCCTATCATTTTGGTTCCTAAGAAAGATAAACCTTTGCTAATGTGCATAGAGTGTCGTGCTATTAACAAGATGGCCATTAAATATCGCCATCATATCCCTAGGTTAGATGATATGCTCGAAGATTTGCAATGATCTGTGATGTATACTAAGATTGATTTGACTTAAGTTTATCATCAGATTCGCATAAATGAAGAGGATGAATGGAAAAATGCATTTAAAACTAAGTTTGGGTTATATGAATAGGTTGTTATGCCTTTCGGATTAACCAATGCACCTAGTACTTTTATGTGGTTGGTGAATTATTTCTTGAGAAAGTTTATTGTCAATTTGTTCTGATTTATTTTGATGATATCTTGATCTATTCTAAATTGACTGATAATCATATTGAGCATGTTAAAATGGTTCTTGTTGCATTACGTAAGTCTTGTTTGTATGTGAACATAAAGAAGTGCACTTTTTGCACTTTCAAGGTGTGTTTTTTGGTTTTGTGGTCTCTAAAGAGGGCATAAGAGTTGGCAAAGCAAAAATTGATGCCATTAAGACCTGGCTGAAACCCATCAATGCCAATGAGGTACGTTCTTTTCATGGTTTAGCTAGTTTTTATAGAATGTTTATGCGTGAATTTTCATGTATTGCTACACCTTTAAATGAACTAGTTAAAAATGATGTGAAATTTGTTTGGGGCGATGATCAAAAGAATGCATTTAATGAATTTAAAGTACGATTATGTAATGCTCATGTTCTTGCTTTACCTAATTTTAATGGTATTTTTGAGATTCAATGTGATGTTTCTGGTGTTGGTATTGGTGTTGCTTTGATGCAAGAGAATTGACCAATACCTTACTTTAGTGAAAAGTTAAAGGGCTATGCTCTGAATTATCTTGTGTATGATAAAGAATATTATGTAATTGAGCGTGCATTAGAGACTTGGAAACATTATCTATTGCATAAAGAATTCGTTGTCATAATGATCACGAGTCATTGAAATATTTGAAGAATCGGATGAAGTTGAATAAGCGACATGCTAAATGGTCTAGTTTCATTGAATCTTTTCCTTATGTGTTGCGATACAAAAAGGGGAAATAAAATGTTGTTGTAGATGCTTTGAGTGTTAGACATGTTTTACTTACACTATTGGAATGTGTCCTTTTAGGGTTTTCTTTTGTGTGAGAATTATATGCTACGGATCCTGATTTTTCATCTGTTTATGCTGCTTCTGAACATGGGGCGTATGTGTCATTTTTTCGGCGTGATAGGTTTTTATTTTGTGAAAATAATTTATGTGTTCCCCAGTGTTCTATGTGTGAATTACTTTGCAGAGAAACTCATTTAGGTGGTTTAATGGAACATTTTGGTGCATTAAAAACTTATAATTTATTGCGAGAACCTTTTTTCTAGCCAAAAATGGCAATATCTATTGACAAGATTTGTAGGAATTGTATTGATTGCTTGAAAGTAAAGTCAAATACTAAGCCTCACGGTTTATATACTCCTTTACCTATTCCTACACATCATTGGATTGATATTTCTCTAGATTTTGATCTCTTATTACCACGATACCAATTAGGTTATGATTCTATCTTTGTGGTTGTTGATCGATTTTCAAAGATGGCACATTTTATTCCGATAACATGAGATTCATGTGTCTATAGTATCGGACAAGGATGTCAATTTTTTTCCTACTTTTGGAATACCTTGTGGTGCAATTTAGGGACGAAATTTCTATTTTCTATGGCAAGTCATCTGTAAACTGATGGACAAACAAAGGTCCCCAATAGCACATTAGGGACTTTTCTGTGTGCCCTAGTTCAAAACAATTTAAAGAATTAGGAAGTGTACATTCTGATTGCAAAGTTTGCTTATCGCACTGTTCATTCTATTACTTTGTTACCTCCATTTGAGATTGTTTATAGATTTTTACCAAATACACCTCTTGATTTAATTCCTTTGAATTTTAAGCAGGTGCAAAATTTGGATGGAGAAAAGAAGGCTGGTTAAATGAAGTGATTGCATGGGAATGTGCGATTGAGGATTGAAAGAACAAATTCTCATAATACTGATAGAGCCAACCATGGTCTCCGATTTGTACAATTCAAAGAGGGCCATTGCGAAGGAGAGGTTTTTGAATGCTCGAAAATCTAAATTAAGTCCGCGTGGTGATGGTCATTTTAAAGTGTTGGCGCGTGTGAATGATAATGCTTACAAGATTGATCTACCAGGCGATTATGGAGTTAGTACTACCTTCAATGTTGCTTATTTATCTCAATTTACCATTGAAGACGATTCAGTTTTGGGGGCGAAATCTTTCGACCACGGAGGGAATGATAGAGTTGCCAAGATGCTACCACCATAAATGAAAACATTTCACGACTTAATAAAATATTCAAGGGTTATGTTTGGGATCCTCCAATTGATATGGTTGGACCCGATGACAAGGTCAAGAATGAAGCCTAGAGATGTGACATTGAATGCTTTGATAGATCAATTTCATGATAAAAACTCAAGACTGAATCGGCTAGGGCTTGGATTAATTATTCAAGCTTGTCAATTAACTGAAGGCATCGTGAAAACACTATACTTTTTTTTCCCACCGGGTTTTTAACGAGGTAGTGTGATCTTTGTAAACTATTGTAACATTATTTTATTTTGGTCCATAGCTCGGCCATGTTGGCTTTTGAAGAGCTATTTTCTAAATTCAGTATGTTATTTTCGGCCCCGTCCATTAGTGTTTGAAAAATATTGTGTTTTATTCTAATTAGACTTAGATTTGATAAGATTAGATAAGGTAATATTCTTCAAGGTGACTTAGAGAAGAACTCGAGTAGATTACATTTATTTTTAGGAGTTTTAGTTAGATATAGTTTAAGCTTCTTAAAGCTGCCATAAGTCGATTCAGTTTCCATTTGTGATTAGGGTTTTGGGCTGAGATATACCCTATAAATAGAGGGGGTTTGCTGAGTTGTTCCTCGCCATTTTATACACATTATATTCATATTATCAAGATATTCTCAATTTCTTGCAAGCTATCTTCATTGTTACTTAATCCTGTGGGTTAATTAAGTACCAATACCATTCGATTTGTGAACTAATCCTGCAGGCTAGTTAGGGTCACGATTCTTGAGTTGTTCAAGATCTGGAGGGCTAGTTTTGATTAGTTGTGTGGATAAAATAGGGTTTGCAAAATTCCTTGTTTAATCAAAGATCTAAATTCCGCAATCTAGAGTCTTCGCAAGAAGATTCATATCACAGATAATGTAGGCAATGGGGCTAGGGATTCCATCAAATAATAAATTTCATCAATGGCATCATGGGTAAGAAGTCCTCGAACACGATCATCAAATCCAACTCCCGGTACATCCCCTAGGTAAGCCTCAACACAAGCGCCTTTGACTGAATGAAACCATAGCCTTTTTTGAAGCAAATGCAGCCTCTAACCAAACACCCCATGCTAACCCTATGGTCATCTCTAAAAAATTTTATAGACTCCTATATGAAGAGGGCATTCACTTATGATGGAAATAGAGTCAAAGTAATCTTTGCCAAGTATTTCGGTCTGTTGGACATTGGCCATCATAATTTGAACAAATTTACCTCTACTTTATTTGGAGTTCACGGGGAAGATGATACTCACTCGGGGGATAATCACTTTTCCGATTCGAGTGGATGATTAGAACAAAGGGGTGACAATCGAATGTAGTTTTGCAGTGATCAAAGCCTCCAAGTCAAATGTAGAAGACCATTTGCAAGACCAGAGCTATGTGGTCACCCTACTATTTAGTGATGAAGTTCCCCATGGATAGAGGGGTAGCTTCCATCAGGGGTGACCAAGTGATGGCTAAGAGTTGTATGTTAACTTCCTTGAAAAAGGCCTGGAAGGTAAAGGGAGTGGTTTTAATTCATATAGAGGTTGGCTTTGCGGACACTGAACAACTTCCTATTTGATCCTAAGGAACGGTGGCTGTAGGAAAATAGATCCCGAGACACACGAAAGAAAGGTTGAAAACCCTGATTGACAATTATATCGGTGTGTTTTTGTGGAGTATGATCTGGACCTAAAATCATGTGTTAACCAATGTATTTGACACGTTTATTAGTATGTTTTAGTTGGTCGATTGCTAGGTTTTGTTAGTTTACATTACAAAGGGTTTAGATGACCATTGTTGGTTTTTTTAAATCTAAATCCCTTGTTTTTACGAGCGTCTAGATTATGTTTTTGTGAGATGATTGGTAGATTGCTCGTGAGAACTTTGGCATAGATTGTAGAAGTTCATCTGCAAGGAAGGTATTAGATAGTAGAAGACCATTCGCAAGAATGGTAGTAGACTGAAGGCCACGAGTCAAAACATGGCAGTAGATGGAACAAAGCCAAAAAGAGAATAAGTCTAAGCTTAAACAAGTGAAGACTAGAATGGCCGTGTTATATTGCACAGGTCGTACCATCTAAACCGAACGGTGCCAAGGTGTCATGGCACAAGCCACCGAGAACTGCACAACCTGTACCATTCAACGGCCTCGTGCGGCTAAGTATGTAGCACAAGCCATGCCATATTTCATGACTCGTATCCCTTGAAAATGAAAATCCTAAGACTAGCCAACGTGATGTGAAACTTTGCTTGAACGCATCATCATTTGTCCAGAAAATTAACTCCCAGCCGGCAGCCTGCAAGGTTTTACACGACCCGTGCCACTCATATAAAATCAAGCTTCCATCTAACGGCCTGTAAGGAAAAACATAGCCTGTGTCATTCAAGCTCTCATAAGATGTTCCCAACCAGTGGCCCGCCAAGATATGCATGGTTGTGCACTCAGAAAACCAGAGGATTAGCACCGAGCTGGCGGCCCTTGGACCATTACACGGGCCATGTACTGTTGCATGGCTCATGCCTGGTGACCATGTAGGGTTTAGTTGCCCTTTTTGGGTCTCTGTCAATGCCTATATCTATCTACTATTTAAGAGAACCTATATCCACTAGGGCTTAAGTTGGATTAGTTTATTTTCATTTTTCTAATTTTCCTAAGAGTAGGTAGAGAGATAAAGGTACTAACTCTTCTCTCTTAGTTTAATTTTCCTTGCTTCGTCCAAGGGCATTGAATCCAATGGAAATATTAGGTTTAATGCTTAGGGAATAGTGATTTATATTGGGGATTTATATTTGTCCTCATGACTTGGTAGTTATTTTGTTAGATTCTAAGATCTCTCTATCCTTTAATGCTTATGAATATTATGTTGACTTATGCCTTAAATTCTTGTTAAATGCATGATTGATATACTATGTTGGCATACACCTTAGTCTACTTTCACTGTATGGTCTACTGTGGTTCTCCCTTTGGGAGCTTTAGATAGGGTCATAGAGGGAGTGAGAAGTCTGCGACCGTGTAGGTGTATGCATGTGGGTCATGAGCACCGCTCTGATGACCGTACACTAGTAAGAACTGGACTATAGTAGCCTGATAAGAGGAAAAGATAGTTGTAGCAACTAGGGTTGGCGTAATTCGACCTATGTCGTTGCAACCTTAGAGTCACCACAAGTGTGCCAATCCATTTGCCTCTATAGTCCTAGGGAGAATATTTCATAGTGGAGTGCCTGGGACATAATTCTTCGAGGGAAAGAGTAAATCTGCACAGCTGGCAGGGATGTTGTTGCACTTTCCTAATTACAAAGGTTGTGTCGATAGAAGAAAATGAGAGCACCTTTGTGTCACAAACAAGAGGAAGTGTTGACTATCGACCATGCTATGTGATATAAGTAGTAGGATAGGTTTATGCTTCTTGTATTTTATTGAATCTAGGATCAAAATATACTACCTGTCATGTAACGGAAATATCCTTAAGTGCTAGATTTGTATAGTTTAAAATCTTGTTCTTGCATGCTTGTAGTTAATAGATAAACCCCACTAAACCTTGTTTTGCAACATTATTATCCCTAACACATGATTGGATTAACGACCCTATTGCGGCTTTGAGTAGTTAACCTTTAAATTCCTAGCATCTCTGTGGATGACCCCGTACTTGTCACTATCTACCCCTTGGTAGTTTAGTCGTAAGAATAGGAGCAATAATATAAATTTCTATCTTTGATCTCCAAGTGCTCTGTGGGTTAGAGTCCATAGGTGATTTTTCTACTTGTGTCCTTTTAACAAGGAATGGTGGGGCAAGGTATGACTATCTAGTGGGGTGTTGAGACGTCAAATGCATGTGTTTTTCGAAGCATTTAACATCTCTTTTGTTATCTTTTTGTTGGAAGATTGATAGATTTAGGTAAGTTTACATCATTAGGGGTTTAGATGACCGTTTTCGGTTTTCGTATCAAAATCCTTCATTTTGCAACCTAGTTTGAGTCTAATGGATTTTTGGTCCTTACGAGCATATAGATTCCTGTTTGGAGTATTGTATTGAAGGCCATTTGCAAGGATGGTTGAAGATTGAAGGCCACGAGTCAAAACGTGGGAGAAGATAAAGAAACAGAGGAATTGTGATCCGAAAGTGTGAACCAAGTTCCGGGAAAAATCCAAAAAGAACCAACCTCTGAGGGTGGTATCATTGGATTCGTTTTCTCGAGCACTATGAAATAGACTACAAGAATTTCCAAATTGGATAAACAGTTCACCCGTGGCGACCAACAGAAAACTGACCAGCCGACCAGCCGGGTGAAGAAGGCCGGGCGCTCAACCACGCGGCCGCGCGCACGAAATGACGAGGAAGACAAGCCCCCAGACCAAAAACACGCGGCTAGCCCCAGAGACCGAGCTCCCACGCGCTCGCGCCCCAGCCTCCGAGCGGTCGCTCCGTGTCCGCGCTCGCACATCACTGCGTGTTAGCGCCCATCGTCCCACGTACCTGTGCGGTCTCCGCGCGCCAGCGCCTTTGCCGCGTGGTCTCAGTCTCGAGTGCCCGTGTCTCAGCGCTTGAGCGCCCGTGTCACCGCGTCATTCTGCCCGAGCGCCCGTGTCATTCCGCTCGAGCTGCCGTGTCACCGCACGCCCAGTGTGCGGTCGTGCGCCCTGAACCCAACTTGACTATTTCTTCTCACCAACTTGTACTATAAATATCTTCTTCATCTTTCTTCATTCCAATATTTTTCTTGACCGAAAATTGCTCTCCAAAACCCTAGAACTCCATTTTCTTTTCTTCTTTTCTTCTTTCTTTTCATAATTTTTGTAGATTAGTTATGGGTTGTATGTATTTAGCTTAATTAGTTCCTTGGGAGCATTGGATTGAAGCTTCCAAAC
>JAULKM010122378.1:0-20762 GCA_032355605.1 Rubia tinctorum | reverse complement strand
TAAGTTTAGCTAATACACATCATACTAATATTCATATACAAATCCATACATAAACAAAGAGAGAAATGAAGAAGAGATATGAAGAACTAGGGTTAACAATGGAGTATTTTTGGCCAGAGAAAAAGTTGGATTGAAATAAGATGAAAAAGATATTTAAAGTACAAGTTGGTGAGAAGAAAGGTCCAAGTGGATGTAGGTTGCGCTGGCCGTGCGGTGACACGTGCGCTGGATCGAGGCTTCTGGGCGCTGAGACACGGCAGACACAGGCTGGCCACATGGGCGCTCGAGCAGCGCGGGCAAGGTACGCGGGCGTGCGGGATGATGCGCGTTGGGCGTGAGCGGGCCGCCTAGAGCGCTCGGGCGCTGGGCTGGATGAGCGCGCGCACGGGAAAGGAGCACGCGCGCAGAGGCCGCACGGTTGAGCTACGTTGCGTAGACTGGAATGGACTGGCTGCGCAGGCAAGGAGCCCCCGCGCGTTGGGATGCGCGTTTAACACGGGCGCTGATCGGACGAGGACGGGCGCTGGGAGCGGTTGATGCGCGGGCGCGCGCTCAGGCTTTGTCCCTGTGTTATTGTGGTAGAGGTTCATTTCCCTTCATAATTTGGGGCGCGCGGCATCGCGGTTGAGCGCCTGGGCCGCGCGCCCGGCCTTCTTCACCCGGCCGGTCGGCCGACCGGTCTTCGGTTGGTCGCCACGGGTGAACCGTTGATCCGATTCTGAAATTCTTGTAGTCGATTTCATAGTGCCCCAGAAGACAAATCCAATGGTCACACCCTCATAGGTTTGTTCTTCTTGGATTTTTCCTGGTACTTGGTTCACACTTCCGGATCACATTTCATCCGCTTCTTTTTCTTCTACCACGTTTTGACTCATGACCTTCAATCTTCATTCGAGCAATCTACAAATTAAGGTTACAAAAAGAAATCTATATACTTGTAAGGACCAAAAATCCATTAGACTCAAATTAGGTTGCAAAATGAAGGATTTAGATACGAAAACCAAAAACGGTCATCTAAACCCTTATGATATAAACCTACCTAAATCTAGCTATCTTCCAACAAAAAGATAATAAAAGAGATGTTAAATACTTCAGAAAATACATGCATTTGACGTCTCATCAATTAATTAATTGTGGAAGACAACAACATCAAATTTTCTGCTCTCTAACATGGAAGAGGTGCAAAACACTGCAGAATAAGTTATTAATGGCTTAGATGCGAGCCATTCTTGGAGTTACGGCTTGGAATAATCGTTTAAAGATTTTGCGATATCTAAAAATGTCATCTGATTCCGAATCTCGCAAACCACGGCTGGAAAAATTTAATACTCGATGATTATTTATTACCTATCGCACTATATTTAATGTTCAATAACAGTTAATGTTTAATCGCTGTGGATTGAGTAAATTAACATCACCTTTTCCCGAATTAATTTACTAGTATATATTTCAAAGTTTGATGGTGGTTGATGTAGAGCTAAAAAATGTAGTGGTGAGTTACGACACACAAAGATAAGTCGAAATTGTTTATTTCTGTTATAATTGTAACAGAATTACTTTGTCTTGGACAGGATAGTTTTTGACCCCTGGATCAAAGTAGGAACTAACATTGAGTATTCCCAAATCCGTCGATTCTATTCTTATTTCAAAAGAGGTGACATGATTGGGAAATATAAAAATTTCACAAAATCATCAGCTAGTCATGAATGCAAATAATTCCCCAAGTAATACTACTCTAGAGAGATTGAACTCAATACAATCGTTGGATTTAATGTCATAGTCATAAACTAGGAAAATGAATCAGGGGAGGAGATAGCCCCGTTCTCTCGCTGCCTACTCTTGAAATTATACTATGAAAAAACTTAAACCATAGTAGATTAGTGGCTACTTATATAGTACGTAGAGATGGGCTTTAGAAAACCCAAAAAGTGTGAAAAATCTAGCAGCCACATCAGCACGGGTACACCGGCCGTGGAATGAAGGTATTTCTCATTTCACATTCTGAGCGCACAGACTATACAAAGGCATGCGGGCTGTAGACAGGATAGCAGTTATGGAAGTTTAATCGGGCGCAGCCCGTGCGTAAGCATGCAGTCGGCCATCTAGAGTCATTGCCCCAAGCTTCTGAGTGCGCTACCGCGCAATAGGTCACAGAGTGCAGACTGGAGGTCCGTTTCTTCAACTTGTGAGGGCACGGGCGGTGCAAACGCATACAAACCGCAGCCGGATTTATTCGTATAAGCCAATGGTTTGGCACGAGCCTTGTATATGTACATGAAACATGCCTTTCTTCACTTCCTTCTGGACTTTGACTCCCTTTCATCGGTGTGTCCATATACTACCACGTTTTAGCTCGTGGCCTTCAGTCTACTACCCTCCTTGCGAATGACCTTCTACTATCTTAAAATCATTCTTGCGAATGACCTTATACACAGTCCGAAGTGCCCCACAAGAAATCTACAAATAAAGTTTACAAAAACGGATCTAACGCTCGTAGGGACATATAATCCATTATATCTAAAGTAGGCTACAAAATGGTTGATATAGATACGAAAACCACAAATGGTCATCTAAACTCTTCGTAATGCAAACTCACCTAAATCTAGCAATCTACCATACAAAAGATAACAAAACAAGATGTTAAATTCCTTAGGAAACACATGCATCTGACATTTCATCAAATCCCCCACACTTAAAGATTTACTCGTCCTCACTTAAAAAAGAATAATCAAAGATCTTAGCATAACATAATGTGCAAAGAATTTTCCCAAAACACCCTACATTTTATTCCTAGCCTACCCTAGCCCCCAAAGAAATAAGAATCTCTCATACTCTCATATCCCAAAAAACTAAGACAATCTAACCAACCAAAATACCAAATCATAGGAGATGGTAAGTCTTGTGAATAAGTGAAGCTAGCTTACTTTATCAAAAGAAGCTACCAAAAGACAAGCCAGGAGAGGTATATAATAAGTTTCTATTTCTCTCATTATCTCTCATTTTTCCTAAGAGACCTTTTAGGTTTTCATCCTTGCATCCCACTTTTATTTTATTTTTAAAGCTCACTTCTCACGTTTTTCAACACCATTTGGTCTCTCACTTTTGCATTTTCAACCTATCCGAGGCTATCCCAATGTTGCATAAGTCTCCCTTCCAGGTTTTCAACTTAGCGAGATATATTTTTTAATTTTTTTTGTGTAGCACAAAATTGCCCAAAGTAGGTTCTATACTATAATGAGATAAAGAAAGAAAACAAACAACACAAAGGAATTTTTCTAAAACTCCTAAGCGCCTAACAACTCCCCCTAACACTTAAACTTTCCATTGATTCCAATGTATCAAACAAAGTATAAAAATGAAAAGCAGAGTAGCGAGGGTGGTAAGAACTTACTTGCAAGACCCCAAAGGGCCCACTCTCATGATCCTTCGTCTTCTCTCTTCTTGCCTCAACTCTTGCCTTTCATGGAGAACGAGGTCACGAAAGCCCTTCAAGCTTTGAGGCATGCATGCATCATTTCAATAAAATTTTCCATGGCCTTCTCTTGTACATTGACCCTCTTGTCTACTATGGAAAATCTTCCTTCACTTCTCGTTCAATGGAATATAGTCTAGCTCCCCAAGCCATCATGGTTCCATCCATAGATTCAACCCTCACCCTAAACACCTCCATTTGTAAGCTCATTCCCCTTACCACGTGACTTAATTCTTGCACTATCTGGGTAGAACTTATGAGTTGTTCCCCAAATGTGAAAAATTAATCAAACAAGTCTTCCGGTAGGTTGGTTCGGGTATCTCACACTCCATGGGGAATTCTCACCATCTTCTTTTTCGATTTCCACATCCAAGGCCGACAAGGTATTGTAGAAAATCTTCTTGAAGCTCGGATCGGGAGTTATGAAGAGATCCTCTAATGCGGTGTCATGAGTGATAGTTGTACGCTCGAGTTGGGGAAGCACCATAAAGTTACACACTGTTGGACCACTATATAGCAAAACCAAAAAATCCTCCACAGTGGTGGTGGAAATCTTAGAGGATCTTGAAAACTTGTCCATAATATACTTCATCCCTAAATAACCCAAATTCACTAAGGAAAAGTGGGGAGACGCCTTATATCATAGGTACTGTGCAATAAGGCAGACCATTCCTCCAATAGGTATCTTTTCGGCTCTCTTCTTTCCCATGCATCTACATTCTTCTACAAATGTTTCCACCAAGTTAGGATGGAAATTTCCTTATGGAGTTATAGTTTAAAGAATTTGCATGCCTCTGTTGGGGCATTGCAAGATCTATCAATGACATACAACTCCCATTGAGAGGAGTCGGTGCAAATACCACAAAACAGGGTGGAATATTGCGGTACTCATCCCCAAAATTTTCCTATCCACGCCCTCAAATTTCCTCCAAAAGATACTCCAAATTGTTCTAATCTCCGCCTTCCCGTACTCCCACCCCAACGCTCTTGCGACTTCTCTATGGGTCGTTGAATACTCTTTATCATCTAAGTGGAATGTGATGATCCTCCTTCCATCACTATCCAATGTTTTCTCCATGGTTGCCAAGATTTCCAAAGTTCCATGAAATATATGTCTTGGAGTGCATCTCGAGGAAGCCTTCTAGGCCTCTCTGACCTAGAAAGTAGGTGACAGTTTCGAATAGGCCTAGGGCCATTAACAGCTCCTTGCACGCAAACTTGGTCTCCAAGATCGCCCTCTTTGGCCTATTTAGATACTTCCACATCCGGGCCGCACTCCGGGAAATGTTAGTCAACTCCATGAAGTCCTCAACAATGGTGAAAGTAGGATACACGGGTGTTTTTGGCTCTCGGGTCCCAACTATTTCCAAACCCTTCTTTTTATCAACTCGGGAGGTAGTTTCTTTCTTCGGTGTACTGCTCATTGGACCCATTATATCACAACACAAGAGAAAAACAATAATGGAATAGTACACAAGACTTATGCACAAAGATTACTTAGCAAGAATCATTTTTCCTAAGCCCTCAATATATAGAAAATCATGTAATCTCAAATAAAGGATCATTATCTTCCCCCACACTTAATTTAATCTAAGATCATGAATATAACCCACATAATCCCACTAAAGATCCAAAAAAAATTGAATTTCAAGTTCCCCTCATATAACACAGTCATGGAAATGAAAGCAAGTATACACAAAGTTCAAATAATCACTGGAATTTGGAGGCTTGGATATGAAGATCACACAAGAAAAATCAAATGGTGCTCTCCCTTGAGGGAAAATACCCAAATTCGAATTCTTCCGATTGTGAAATGAGGGTGGATGTTTTTGAAGTAATTGGAATGAGTTAAGTGATCTACATTGATAGAGAAGTTACTCTGAATTTGGATTCGAAGAATCAATGATGTTCCACAAGTGGGTTGTTTAGGGGAGAGACAAAAACAAGGTAGTAATGGTTTGGGGGAAAATGGAAATTTTTGGATTAAAAAATTCATGAATTCATGCTAAGAAAAGGTGTCAATGATTGGTGTAGTATCACTAGCACTAACCAATTTTGGGAAGAAGATAGTTATTTTGGAAAAAATTTATTTTTGCAAAAAAATTATTTTTGCAAAAAATTTACATTTTTGATCGACTGCAGTGTTTTCTGGCTGGCACGAGGCATGGCACAGTGGTTCCATATGAAGGCCTTGTGCCAGTTCATCCTACACGAGCATTACATGGCCCTTGCTCCTCGCACCTTTGTTTTATAAAACGTTACATTAAATCCTATTTCCCCAAACTAAAACCACAAGACTCGATCTTAAATTAAGACAACCAAAATTGTCAACAAAATCCCTTGCTACATACACGAGAACATGCAAAAAATTAACCACTAAAAACACAAAAACAAAGAAAAACACCACATTTTTATTGTCGTCCTCACAAATTATTTTTCATCCATTTGATTTAGAACAAACCTACCATTGGATCTTCGGAGTCACCATCTGCGACTCCAACCACGATAACGTCTTTTTGGAGAGGTCTCTACAAAGAATCATCCTTACCTTCATGACCCTTCTCAACAATAGGGGGTTCACGTTCATCCTTATCTAATGCCATCTCCTTAGCCTTTTCCTTGGGTTTGGAAGGTGGTCTACAAGGTTTTAATTCCTTGCCACACTCCACCACCGCTGCATGTTAGTGTCAATAGTAAATTAATCCACAATAGGAAGATTATCACTAAAATCATGCAAGGCATAAGTATTATCAATATTCTCATCAAAATCAAAGCTCGGCACATTCTTTCCCTCATCGATCATTCAAAGACTCTCATCATCATCACTACTCAAATAAGATTCATAACAGTGATGTAATCCATCACATAGGCTTATACCATTGAATGCAAGACATGAGTTAGATGCTTGATTAGATTTATAATCATCAAACCCGACCTTATAAATGTTATTCTTTAGGGTCAATGTTTTTAAGTCAACATATATCGTATTCCTTGATGTTTTAAAAAATGTTCGGCCCAATTGAATTGGTGGTGCACCACTGTTGTGAATTACATCAAGGGCATAAAAGTCTGCCGGAAACACAAGATTACCCACTATAACCATAACATCCCTAACTAACCCCCTACAACTTGCTTAGGAATTATCGGCTAGTGGGACTATCACCTTAGTATCCTTAAGTTCACCATGGATGCTTAAAGGTCAATCGTAGCATTCTTACTCAACCTACCACCTAGAAGAATCGGTATTGAAAACATGATGGGGTCGTCACACTTTTTTGGAATGTTTTTATAGGCTAAAGTGGCGACTCCTATTTTCCATTTTACTAATTTTCTAATAGGTTTAGCCCTCTTCCTAGTGCAAGCATTCTTTAAAATTTTAGCATTTGATAGAGTTCGCTCAATTACATCTGAGAGTGGAATACTAACCGATCCGCACTCCTTGAGGTTGCTAATAAATCAACTTTTTCATTGGAGAATCTACTCACAAAGATAAGAAATTTATATTGTCTCTCACTATAAACTACTAAAGGGGTATCTATTGGAAAGTCTAGGGTAGTCCACAGATATTCTAAGAATTAGAATTTAACAATGCAAGACTCACAATCGGGTTGTCATTCCAACTGTGTGGGAATAGCTAGTGCAGCAAACATGGTTTTGGGGATTTTTCCCTATAAACTACTAGACATACAAAGCAAGAGATTAGAATATATTAAGAAATGACTTGGGGAAATTTGTGTTACTTGACGGATAGATAACTTTGATTCTAGATTCTTTCAAGTACAAGACATATAAACCTCTCCGTACGGTTATATCACATTGGGGTTGATAGTCAAAATTTCCCAATGCCTGTCACACAAAGGTGCTCACATCTATTCTACAACACCACCTCCATAATTAGGGAAAGTGTGTCCTGTGGTTCAACCGATATGTGCTCCTCTTTCCCGATAAATAATTTAGCCTGGGCCTACACTATGAATGCTCTTCCCTAGGCTAATAGAGGAAAAAAGGTTGGTATCTCATGATAACTCTAGGGTTGGAACAACGATGGTAGCTATGCTAGAACTCTAGTTGCTACAAACTATCATGAATTATCTATCAGGGTTCCTTTACCCAGTTGAAATTAGGCAATACGCGCGAGTGGATTCGGTGCTCATGGCCTTTGAGCATGCACTCACATAGCTGGGACTTGCAATCCTGCATATCCTAACCAGACTCTCCCATGGGGAACAATCCTAGCACCACACATGAAACATATGACTAAGGTGTTTGAAAACATTGGATTTCTAACATGCATTTAACAAGAACTTAAGGATCAAATCAAGCATGATATAAATAAACATAAAATGATAGGGAGATCTCGAATCTAACAAAATATCTACTAAGTCATGAATAACAAAATTATATTCCAAAGAAAATAAACTACTCCCTAAGCTTTGAACCCAATCTTTCCATTGGATTCAATGCTCTACGGAAAAACTAGAAAGATTAAAAGAAGAGAGAAGGGTTATTCCCTTTCCCTCTCTACCCACTCTTAGAAAACTAGGATAAAGATGAATTACAACTAATGGCCCAAACTCAAACCTTAGTATACATAGGCTTCCTTATATAGTAGATAGGAATTGGGCCTTAAAAAGACCAAAAAAGACAAGAGAAACCTTTGATGGATGGCAGTACAACCTATGTGACACGACCCATGCAATAGTTGACGGTCCACTGGGTGGAAGTTGTTTCTTGGTATTTTGAGCGGCGTAGTGGTGCAATTTTTAGCGAGCCAAAGATTAGGAGTGGGTTTTGACCTTTTGAAGGGCATGATGCATGGGTTTCCTTTCAGGCTGCTGGTTTAAGCCAATTTCTTGGCCTTCGGATGGTGTAGCCTTGCAAAACATTGTGGGACATGAGTAGGTCTTCGGATCTCTAATCTTGAAGGTGCACAGGCCGTGAAATATGACACAACCCATTCTTATACTTAGACGCACGAGCAAATGACATTCTGCGTGCCATGTAATTCCTTGCACCCCATGCCCTTACTAAGGCACCATCCATTTGGCTGGCACGTACCATGTAATTGAACATGACTGTCCCGGTCTTCAGCTTCGTATGGCCTTCGAGTCCATTCTCCTTGACTAATTTCTTTCTACTACCACGATTAAGAGTGTTGCCTTCGGTCAGCTACCATCCTTGCGAATGACCTTCTAATATATACTACCATCCTTACGAATAGCCTTCTAATCTGAATTGTTTATTAGAGATCTACAATAAATCTCAGAAAATATGATCTAGATGCTCAGAAGGATATATCATCCATGAGGCTTAAATAAATCTACAAAATGAGGGTTTTAGGCAAGAAAACCTACAAAGGCTATCGAAACCCCTTGTGATGTAAAAAAAACTAAACCTAGCAATTAACTATACAAAACATAATAATAAGTGTTCTAAATGCATTGGTTAACACATGCTTCTAAGTGAGCATCAATTCCCCCACACTTAAACCTTTACTCAACCTTGATTAAACAAGGACGAGAAAAGATCTAAGCGGAACATAGCATGCAAATGTTTCCCCAAAGAATTCAATATTTATTACTATACTACCCTAGCTCCCCCAAAGATGTAAGAATCTCACAACTCTCACTCCCTCAAGAAGAAAAATAACCTATCCAACCAATCATACCAACAAAAAGGTGAAGTTCACAAAAATGAGTGTGAAGCTAAGTTACTCCACCATAAGGACTTCCAAAAATACAATCAAAGAGAACTATATGATTTTTTCTCTTCAATTTCTCTCATTGTACCTAGGAGCCCTTTCGTGTTTTCATCCTAGTGTTTCCGCACTTCTCACATTTTCAACACCATGCATAGGTTTTTTGACCCTATCCGGGCCTTTCCCATTGTTGCCTAAGTTGCCCTTTTAGGTTTTCAATATAGTCGGATGTATACATACATCTTTTCCATTTTTAAAAAAAATTGTGTAGCACAAAATTCTCTAAATACGGGCTTTATACTACAATGAAGATACGTAAAAACCAAATGATAACACCAAAGTGTTCAATCATCCCAAACAAGGTGCAAAAGGTGCCCTCACACCTATTAAAAAAGTTTAAAAAAAACAGAATAACAAAAGTTTTCAGAATCAAATCAAGAAAAATAAATGGGGAAAATAGTCATCACATAATCCAGACCCGAAAACAAACATAAGCAGATAAGAAAAAGTGATGAAACCATATGAAAGTGTTCAAACCTCTCTCCCTCATTTAGTTTATGCATTGTTACTAATTCATGTGACCTTGGCATAAAAAAGGTCGAAAACACCAAAAAGTCCTCAATTTCGCCCACCACGTCTGACTCTAAACCCCGGCCTGTGCGGCTTCTTGTGGGAGTGCCTATCACCAATGCTTGTAGTCAACCTATATGTAATCTGCTACATCCTGTGATAAAGTAGGACCATATCCATACTCATGAATCATAGCTGATCATCCATCCGGTCGAACCAGTAAGCTGTCACATCCACATAATAGTCAACTGGGGCAGAAAGCTGGCTCATACCCTGCTTGGCAAAGAAGATGGAATCTCCCTAAGACTGCATCCAATCCGGCTCATGTCTCTATGTTTAGGTCCACATGTTATATGAAGAAACAGAGTGTCTGAATTCCGTACCGTGCTACTGAACGATGTCGGTAAACGAGAAATCCATACGACATCGATCAATTTATGTCTGGCAGAGTTCTATGTGATGTCGGTCATGAAAAACAACCAATGTCGGTACGCGAGAAAGGCAAGAGGGTGTTTGACGTTAGTAAAAAACCAACAAACATCGGTAAGCAAGGAAGGCGTGCGACGTCTGTCATTTCATGTATGCGAGAGGCATGTACGAAGTCGGTCATAAAAACAACCAACGCCACAAAGCAATAAGGGTGTGTGACTCGCTCATTCCAAACTTTTTACCACAAGTTTTTTTAAACCAAGGAAAAAACAGTACTTTTACCTCAGTTTTTTAAACAAAGTAAATAATAATTTATACTTCATTTTTAAAAATAATTGAGGTAAAAGAACTTATTTCTTCGGTTATTTCACCTAACTCAAAAATTAAGGTAAATGTGGAAAAGTAATAGATCATTTTAATTGTAGTGAACCTAGCCACTTTCTCCCCAGCCTAATGACCGCTGGCTTGATGCTCGCTAGGAAATCTATTGTGTACCTAGTGTAGGTAGGAGGTGACTTCTGCATTTAGCCTTTCAATCCAATCCTTTTCAAGAGGATCCTAACTAATTTGTAGAGGTTAAGGTCCTTGAATGACTCCTCGTCTACAAACTTAGTCTCTTGGATGGTTAGGAGGTCATCGCCGTACCTCTAAAAGTTACAATTTATAATCCCTAAATGCTTACTAGATACAATTAAGTAGATAGTCGCAAATCGGGGTCGTCCACAAAGAAGAGGGATTTTCCTAAGGGTTTTCACATATGAAAGTGAATAATACACTAGATATAGATATATGCATACATATAAAAGCTTGTAAAGAGGTGGGTTTTTGGTTGGTTTTTCTAAGTTATGAAATTAAAGACAAGTTAACTAGCAGGCAATGTAAATCTACTAAATATGCAACAAAATACTAAGAAGAGACTAAACACAAGTTACGAGACCTTGGGCGTGATTTCCACTTCCCAAACTCTTATCTATCCCTGAACATACGACCTATTCATTACTTTTACTACTTGTTGTGAAGATAAATCTTTTATCCATCTTTGATAGTAGTTTACAAGAGTGAATTCTACATCTCTTGCTAAATCTCCCTATTGACTCCTTTAGTCGATGAACGACTAAAAGTATCCAATTAATGGCATTAAGTATGAAGAATCAACAAGCTTTGTAACACTCAGAAAAACCACACCGTCTCTAAGCATTGAAACGATTCATTCATTTACACAAGATTAGTCAAGAACGTTAAAAGTTCATAGACTACTCCCATATGTTACACAAAAGAAACATGACAAAGAAGTAGACATTATCACATTCATCTAGCATTTATCACATCATCAACATATTAGAAGCTCTAATTCATGCTCTTGGATTCCATATCATAAGAGAAAAAAATTGCTACTTTCTCCAAACCCTAACAAGCAATCATACAAGCATTTCATGTACTCAAACTTCCAACACCATTAATGTATTCAACAACCAAATTCAAAGCATAATAAATATACAATAGCAAAATATTAAATAGCTCTCATATAGTTCTTAAGACATGAGCTTAGAAGCCCTAATCAATTGCTCTCAAGACTAAGTTTAGCTACTAGAATTATTACTAAACAACAATAGCAATTCAAACATAAAATCAAGATGAAACAAAGATTGAAATGGTACAAACTAGGG
This sequence comes from Rubia tinctorum, assembly GCA_032355605.1. Taxonomy (NCBI): domain Eukaryota; kingdom Viridiplantae; phylum Streptophyta; class Magnoliopsida; order Gentianales; family Rubiaceae; genus Rubia; species Rubia tinctorum. Next base: position 8,926 of record JAULKM010122378.1, on the reverse strand, counting down.
TTTTTCGCGGCTGGAATCAGAAAGAAGAAGTTCTGTGAAGGAAGGATGATAAGATGGTATTTATATTACAAAAAGTCAAGAAAATGGATATGGCCAGCGACTTGTCGCGACTCGTGACACAGGCATCCCAAGTCGTGACAGACAGAGTTTATTGCTCTTCAACTTCTTTGTCTTGTCTAAGTGTAGCCATCTCTTCTTCACGTCTTCATGTTTTCATGGTCTTCGTTGTCTTCAAAAGTAGTCTTCATGGTCTTCAAATCCTTGAACTGTTACCTTGTCTCACAAAATTCTTTAGAAAAGTGATAAGAGCTCAAAAGTTTCCTTTAATCACCATATAATATGGACACATCAATGGGCATCACACAAGACACTCCTATCGCTCTTGTTTCTCCAAACAGAGCGTGCGATGTCCCATAAATTGAACACTAGGGACAACTCTTTTTCTTTGAGGCATAACTACAGAAATAACAAGTATAGCAACAACTAAAAACCCTACCAAAGTTTCATAAACTACCCACACTCAAACTCTCCCACAAAAGATGTAATTTCAAGAAACACACTCAAGCTCCCTTAACAAGTTCTAAACACGCAATATAAAAAATCTCCAAAAATAAATTTTTAACTTCTCAATGTTATAGTTTGTCCATGTTACATGTGTGGGAATCAGTGATGACAACTAACGACTTGATTCTCGTAGATTGTGCGGGACTCATCCTAGAGTAGATTCTAGCAATCCCTAACACCCGAAACGGAGCAAATCTTCAAATTTTAGGAGATAGATTAAAGAAGAAGGCAAACTTCCCTTTTTCAAAATCCAGGAAGACTTTTGATTTTTTTGGAAGCAATTGGTAGTGGACTTTGTGTAGATATTAGAGGGGAAGGTTTGGGACAAATTTCGTAGAATTTTGTTGAGAAATGAGGATGATGTAAAATTTAGGCGTAGGAGGTATGGCGTTCGTGTTTTTGCTCGTTTTTGTTCATTGGGGAGGAAAGAAAAGGTAAGGAACGAGGTCCATTTATTGAAAGGCTCGTGAAATTTTATTGGAAAATCTAGGCAACATGGGCGGCAACAGATGGCACTGCCTGTGCTGTTTTAATGGCTCGTGTTATTCATGTGGCACAACCCGTGCTGAATTACAACCTCGTTCTTTTCATATGCATGAGGCTTGACAGGACCCATACAAAGGCCAACTCCTTCAAATTTCGTTGTAAAATATCCTTCACCCGATAACACACAAACTGCGTAGATTATTTTCAAGCCAAAAATTTCATGACTAATAATCCCTAAAACACCACCAATAATTAAAGACTTTCCCAAAAAATCACACAAATATATTTTTAAAACTTACTAACATGAAATAGAAGCACCATTTATTTACTATCATTCTCACGACTTATTTTTCAAGCATTTTCAAAAGCTAAAAAAATGGGTTGCCGGGTAACCAGAATAACCATTCTTGACACAACTCATGGCCACGTTCCTATGAACAAGTCTCCACATTACCTTAGGCTTATCCTTCACTTTAGTAGATACATACCAAACATATTAATTCTTCACCATAATAGACACATTCTTGTTAATTTCGGAAGTAGGAAAGGGTTTAGGAAGTGTGAATTCCTTAAACCGCTTCCTTCTTCGCTGCATGTTAGTGTTTGGAATTAGAAGCAAAGCATTATGAATCACACAAGGAACATCAAAATCACGAGTATCAAAATATGTGTCATCAAAATTCTCATTCATTGAATATGTAAGGTTTCAATTGTGGGTAGCACATCATAATAATCAAAATCAATAACCTAAGCTAATGTTGATCCTTTTGCCTATTTCTCGGGTTTAGGAGGTGGACGAGGAGATTTTTAAGCCTTGCCACTCTCCACCAACCGCTGCACGTTAGTGATCATAGAATCCATAGTAAAAATATCATCACTAAAATCACTCATGGCATAGGTGTCATCAATATCATCTTTATCACAATCAAAGCTCAAGACATGATTTCTCTCATCACTCTCATCAAATAACACATCATCATAAGTCATGCAAGGGTCATCACATTGAACAAGTTCATCACATAAGTTTATGCATTTGCATGCAAGAGAAGAAATAGGTGGTCCATGTTTAGACTTTTAAATTTTAAACCCAACCTTGTCAATGTCATCCTCAAGGGTTAGTGTTCCCAAATGGATATCTATTTTGGTCCTTAATATTTTCAAGAATGGTTACCCTAATAATATTGAGAGTGTACCTCCATCGTGTATTACATCAACGCCATAGAAGTCTGTTGGGAACACTAGATTTCCTACTAAAACCATAACATCCTTAACTATACCTGCATGCCTAGCTTGGGAATGGTCGGCTAGTTGGACAATAACCCTATGGCCCTAAAGTCACCTATGGCAAGATTCCCATACATGCTAAATGAGATAACATCGATAGAGGCACTTAGGTCTATCGTTGCATTTTCACCAATTTACCACCTTGAGAAATAGGGATCAAAAATGTTCCGGGGTCATCACACTTTTTAGTCATGTTCTTATGAGCTAATGTGGCTACTCCCCCTTATTTTTAATTGAATTACTTTTCTAGTTGGTTTGTTCATTCTTTTACTGCAAGCATTTTTCAACAAATTAGCATATAAGGGAACTTGTTCAATTACATCAATAATTAGAATTCTAACCTCGGCCTTCTTGAAGACAAAACAAATTGAGCTTCTTTGGTTCCACCTTTGGCCTTCCCCATAGAGCAATAGGAAATGATGGTGGAGGTTTGACCCTTACCTCGGTGGCGGGGAGCTCTTTTGTGGGATTCTTCTCAACTGCTACCTCTTCTTCTTTGATATTGGCCATGCTTATCTCCACAAATTCATATCCCTGTTGTACAACCTCCTCCTCAGCTTCGCGTACCTTCTTCCCACTTCTATATTTTAGGTTTAGAAAGGTAGCTTGATGGATTTCCCAGCCTCAAGTTGGCTCACAAAAGTGGCAAGTCAACCAACTCGCACTTTAAGGTTCGTGATACTTGAAAAGGCTCTTGTGCTAGTTCCTCAGTAGCTCTTCTCTTTCGCTCCATGAACACATCATTCTTCATCACCAATTGTGTGATTGCCTTGAGAATCTCCTCCTAGTCGGACTTGTAAAATGGTGCATTAGTGTTGGAATGCTCTTCTTCCTTTGGGTAGGGTTGAGGTGGTCCGCCTCGATTGTATTCTTTGTTTTTCCTTGTGCCACCAAAAGTTAGTGTGATCATGGTATCGAGGATTAATGGAATTTACATGGGGGCCTTGCTTATCTCCATCCTAGTTCCATTAGAACCCTTAATGTTTCCCCCTAGAAAATTGCCTATTTCCACCATTGAAATCTAAGGCCCTAACTTCCTTAAAGTTGTCATCCACTTGTGGAAAAGTATCGATCGGGCGATCAAGATTGCAAATATTGAACACCTTCACTTCTTGAGCTCTCCATTTCATAAAATTTTTCATCATGGAAGCAAGCACTTGGACTTGTTCCTCAAGCTTGGGAGAATGAGCGGGCTCATATAAGGTTTTCACATGGGTCCGGGTACCAAATTTCCTTGTACCGTTGGCTATCTCGTTGAACAATACCCTCGCATTTTTTGGGCTTTTGATTTCTATAGAACAATTATATGCCGCATTCACCATGCACGTGTCTTCATCACATGAGGCTTCAAATATGTAATAGAAAATATCACCTTCCTTGATTGGACCATATGGGCAACTAGTCAATAGCCAGTTGAACCTCTCCCAAGACTAATACAAGGACTCGTTCACCACTTGCAAAATATTGGGAAGTTTCTTCTTCAAACCCACATACTTTGAAGCTAGGAAGTTAATCTCAAGAAACCTCTACTTCTATCCATCCAAGAAGTGATGTAACCCAGTGAAAGGTAACATAGGCGATCCTTTGCTGCGTCTCGCATTGAAAATGAAAATGACCTCGGATTGTAGTCTTCCTCCAAAACTCATGGCGGTTTCATATTTAGTGCAAACCAAGTGAAAATCCGAGAGGTTGTTGTTTTGGTCTTCTCTGGCCATCCCATGGAAAGTAGACAAGCATTGGATCATTCTAGTCTTTAGCTCACAAGTGACATTCGATGGAAAATGCGGGAAGACTATGTAAATGAGTTGACTCTTCAAATTTTGAGCCATAAACTCCCTATGTGTTCGATTGTCTTCCACCATCTCAACTTTTTCTTCAAAAATAGACAGTCCTTGTGGAATCTCTCCTCTGATTCTCCTTTTCCGACCACCTGCATTTTTCAATAAATTGTGTAGAGTTCCTAAGTTCATGGTACGATTATGTACAATAAATAAGAAACTAGACTATCACTCCTAACATAAACACTAGCAAACAGATTAGAAGTAACCAAAATAACTATAAAACATTCTCCACACAAAAACCAACTAAAGCTACAAAATTAACACAAAACTAAATACTCTACCAACTAGTAATGCAAGTTAACATTTAAATATTTAAACTAGCATCCCTGGTAAAGGCGCCAAAATTTGATCCGCACTCCGTGGGGTTGTAAGTTGACCTTTGCATTGAAGATCTACTAACCCTTGGAGAATTTCACAAAGATAAGAAATTTATATTGTTTCTGCCATACTCACTAAAAACTTTCAAAGGGATAGCTAGTGGCAAGTCTTGGTTCATCCATAGAGATGCTAGGAATTTAAAAGTTAACTATGCGAGACTCACAATTGGGTCGTCACTCTGTCTACATGTCGGGAATAACTAGTGCAGCAAACATGGTTTTGGGGGGTTTTGTTCTATAAAATACTAGACATGCAAAGCAAGAGATTAAACTATATTAAGCTAACATACTGGAACATTTGCGCTAAATGACTTGTAGAAGGCTTTGATCCTTGATTCTATCAAGTACAAGACATATAAACCTATCCCTGTGTTTATTTAACATTAGTGGGGTTGATAGTCAACACTTCCCAATGTCTGTCCCACAAAGGTGCTCACGTCTATTCTATTAATACCATCTATGTTATTATGGAAAAGGCATTGTGGAGTCCAACCGATTCACTCTCCGCTTTCCCCACAAAAAACCACATCCTGGGATTTCACTATAAACACTCTTTGCTAGGCCTATTGATCTGAACCCAAAAACATGTGTTAACCAATGTAGTTAACACGTCTATTATTATGTTTTTGGTTGGATGAATTCTGAGTTTTGTTAGGTTTACATTAGAAAGGGTTTTGATGATCATTACTCGTTTTTGTATCTAAATCCCTAGTTTTATAGACTTAGATCTAAAGGACACTATATCCTCGCGAGCGCCTAGATTATGTTTTTGTGAGCTTATTGGTAGGTTGATCTTGAGCAGTTCGGCGAAGTTTGTAGAAGGCCATTCGAATGGATGGTAACCGATAATGAATACCATTTTCAAAGATGCTAGTAGATAGATGTCCATGAGTTAAAATGTGTTGGTGTTTGGAATCGATCTTAGAAGAATAAGGAGTCAAAGTACAACTAGTGAAGAAATGGCATAGTCCATGTAGAGAAACTAGCACGACCATGTAATACTACATGGGTCTTGCCAACCAAAAGGGTCATGCAAATGCCTTGGAACATATTTCAAAGAATAGCATGGTATTGAATACAAGGGAGCAATTAGTTTCAATGTTGTAGTAATTTAGCTGGGGGATTTATATTTTTATTCATGATTCGGTAATTATCTTGTGAGATTCCAAGATTTTCATATCATTCAACGCTTATGATTATTTTGTTGATTTGTGCCTTACATTCTTGTTAATTTAATGATTGATACACTATGTTAGTATACACGTTAGTCTACTTTCGTGTTAGTGCATTATTGATATCCCCTTGGTAGTGTCGCTTGGGTAATGCGGGGAACGAGAGTCCAGGACCATGTGGGTGTATGCATGTGGGTCACGAATCACTGTTCCAATGATTGTACACTAGTTTGAGCTGGACTGGATCCCGATGGGTTGCAGATAGAGATAGTTTAGTAGAAACTAGGGTTGGCTTATTTTGACCTATGTTGTTTCCACCCTAGAGTCACCATAAGGTGCCAATCCTTTTCCCTGTATAGACCTAGGGAGAAACATTCATGTGTAGTGTTCGAGAAGTAAATTTACATCAAAGAAATAGATCAGCATAACTTGCAAGGTCTTTGTTGCACTTCCCTAGTTACGGAAGCGGTGATGATAGAAGAAAACAATAGCACCCCTTTGTGACCAATAGGGGGTGATGTTGACCATATATCACACTATGTAGCATTAGTATTAGGATAGGTTTATACGTCTTATACTTGATTGAATCTAGGATATAAATTTACTACGGGTAATGTAATGTAAATATCACCAAGTGCTAGTTTCATATAATCTACTCTATTGGTCTTGAATGCTTGTAGTTTGATAGATGAACCCCTCCAAACCTTGTTTTGCGACATTAGCTAGTCTTGGAACGTGATCAGATTGACGACCCAATTGCAGCTTTGCATAGTTAACCTTTAAATTCCTAGCATCTCTGTGGAAGACCCCAGACTTTCCGCTATCTATCCCTTGGTAGTTTATTTGTAAGAATAGGAGCAAAAATATAAATATTTATCTTTGTGAAGCGCACTACGGGTTAGTAGATCTCCTAAAAAGTTGTTTATTATTAAACCCACAGAGTGCGAATCAAATTTTTAGGACTGTTGACAGGGATGCTAGTCGAAAGATTAGTTTTTCATTTGTATAACTTGTTGGTAGAGTTTTTTGTTCTTTTTTGGTGGTTTTAGTTGTTTTTAGTTGTTGAGCCTTTGTCATAGCTAGTCCAATTACTCCCATTCTGTTTGCTAGTTTTTGTCTTAGGTTAAGTACTGTCTAGTTTCTGTTTTATGGTACATAACCGTACAACAAACGTAGGAACTTTACACTAACTATCGGATAACGTAGGTGGTCAAGAAAAGGAGAAGGAGGAGAGCTAGGGTAGAGGTTCCACAAGGACCAACTTCACTGGTTAAGGAGACTATTAAGATGGCAGAAGGGAATCTTACACTTAGGGAATTGATGGCTCCAAACCTGGAGAATCAATCCCTATATATTGTTTTCCCACCATTGCCACTCATGTGACTATTGAGTTGTACAGCGGAAAGGTCTATTTCCAACCTACCTTCTATAGGATGATCAGTGAAGACCTGAAAAAGCACTTTTCAGAGTTTCACATAGTGTGCACCAATATGAAGCCATCATGAGTTTCAGAAGAAGATTATTACCTGATATCATTTCGTTTCTTAATGCGATACGCAACCAAGGATTGGCTATATTATCTTCCGCCAAGGTATATCACTTCCTCGGTAGAAATGAAGTGGAGGTTCTTCCAAAAGTACTCTTCGGCATTCAAGTATGCGGGTCTAAAGAATTATCTTTCCAACATTGTGAAAATGGTGAATGTGTCTCTCTATGAGTATTGCTACAGGTTTTAGAGATTTTTGGTGAGTTGCCATTACCATCCGTTCAAGGAGGGTTATTTGGTGTACTATTTCTTTGAGGTCCATTGTGAATAGGATATGAGAATGATCAATTTGGCATGCAATAACTCCATAGAAACCAAGACCCCCAAGAATGAAATGGCCTTATTCAAATAAATGTCCAACAGTACAAGAAAATTTACCGCCTGATCCCATGTGAATACATTAGGTGAGCCTGCTCACTCTCTTAAGTTGGAAGAGCAAGTTCAAGCACTTGCCTCGATGATGAAAGAGTTCATGAAGGGGAGAGATAAAAAATTTAAGGTGTGTGGAAATGTAGTCTTTATTATCCTACCAATACGTGTCTGCAAGTGGTTGGCCATTTTGAAGAAGTGAAGGCTTTGTACTTTAATGGTAGAAAGAGGAAATTTACTAGGGGGTAACAAGAAGGGTTCCGAAGGAACCAATGTGGAGATAGACAAGAACCCTATCCAAATTACTTCAATTCTTAATACCGAGATCACCCTAACTTTCGGTGGTGCGAGGAAAATCAAAGGTAGATCCAAGGTGTAAAACCTTAAACTCAACCCTACCTAAGGGGAGAAGACCCATTCAACAATAATTCCGCTTTTACAAGTCGGACCGGGATGAGATACTTGATTTAATAGCTCAATTGGGAAATAAGAGAAATGTTTTAGCAGAGCGGACAAGGAGAGAGATTGAAGACATTGGCATTGGAGGCTTTTCAAGTGTCAATAATCTTGAAATCCTAAATGGAATACTTGCGACATCGGTGAGCCGACCTGAGGCTAGGGAATCCAACAAGCTACGATCCCAACTCGAGGTAAATTCATGGAATGTGAGTGCCTTGAAGTTTAGAAGTGGGAAGGAGGTACGCGAGGCCGATAAGGAGATAGTGTCAGAGGATGATCTAATTGTGGAAACTAACAAGACAAACCACGAAGAACAAGAGATGGTTGTTGAAAATGAGCTCCCCACCACAAAGGCAAGGGTAATCCCTCTGGGAGGTCGTCGCCATACCTCTCAAAGATACTATTTTAAAGCCCAATATGCTTACTAAACATAACTAAGTAGATAGTTTGGCAAGTCGGGGTCATCCACAGAGAAGATGGATATTCCTAAAGGTTCATGCATACAAGGTCGAGCATAGGCCTAGATATATATATATATATATAGATATAAAAGCAAGTAAAAAAAGGGGGGTTTTGGTTGGTTGGTTTCCTAAGTTATGAAAGTATAAACAACAAAACTAGCAAAGTCAAGTAATCATGCTAATCATGCAACAACCTAAGAAAAAGAGTAAGAACTACAAAGATAAAGCCTTGGGAGCAATGGATTTCCACTTTCAAACCTGTTATAGATCATAGAACCATTCACTCATCTTATCACATTCATTACCTATGGGGAATGTTATCACTTGTGTTTCAAAGATCAACATTCATTTCTTCTTAATAGTAATT
>JAULKM010122368.1:0-20762 GCA_032355605.1 Rubia tinctorum | reverse complement strand
TATATTTATGGTCAAAGTTTGGCAACTTTGACTTTGAAAAACAAACATATGCCAATTCTGCTGGGACGGAGGGAGTACTCCGTCCCACCGGTTTTGACCTATTTTTTTGTCAACTTTCTCAAACCATATTTGACCATAAATTTCAATTACTATATAGACTCTAATATCATCATGTGAGATATTGTTAGACTCCTATGTTTACGTAGTTTCGGAATATCAAATTTTAATGTATCATTAATATCCGTAATTAAAGTTATTGATGGTCAAACATGGTATGAAAAAGTTGACAAAAAATATGCCAAAACCGGTGGTACGGAGTATATTGTAGGTGATTTACAAAGTTGGGGATTCATACAAGGTACAAATGAAGCCTTTCCGACCTTCCACATCTTATGTTTTGGGTTCATATATCTGAGATGCTCTTGGATTAAATCCACTGCTGGAAGACATTTGCCAAATTTGGTCTCCATTTTTATGATTCGATGAAATTTATAATGCTTTTAGATAGTATAGGCTATTATAGTAAGTTCTCTATGTTCAGTTGAAACAAATCTGATGTCACTTGATTTCTTGCACGTTCGCAGGTGCATAGTCTCGTCTGCACGGAACGAATCTTGCTTGATGGAGTTTTGAGAATACTTCAGAGGATCGAAGCAGCCCGACCACGAGGCTATAATGCAATGAGTTCTCTTTGCTTACTGAATAAGGCAATCAGTAAAGCCAAGCTGCTAATTCAGCATTGTTGTGAGTTCAGCAAAATTTATCTGGTACGTTTCTTATCAGCACTTAGTAATTATATTGAAAATTGTTCCTTCACCAGCTTGAAGTATTTTGGCATCATAGATCTTCACATGCAATGACAGTTTGAAATCTTTTGACATTTTGAAATCACGAAGATGAGGTGCTAACGGTGACCGGTCAGTATCCTCCTCTGCCACTATATCCCGTAACTCCTCCTCGTAATTAAGGCTTTAATGCCTTTGACTGACTTTTTTGTTTTTCTTTGGGGATTTTGACTTGATAGTGGCTAGGAATTGGTTATACAGGTATTCCCTATTCGCTTCTAAGAAAGCTGCGAAAGCTTTCCTCTCTTTTTCTTGATTTGCATTGGGAGATTCAGCTTCCTCTTCGTCATCATCTATGTCTTCTTTGGTGTGCTCCTGTTCTTTACTGAGAATCTATTCATGATCTCGACTGGGATGCATATTCTGGTTATGCACAGCCATTCGTTCTTATGTATGATGATTCTAGCTTCTCACACTTCTGGTGAAAACCATTGTTACTCTGACGGGAATAAAGGAAATAAAACAAAAAAATTCTTCATCGGCGCCAATGATGTGACATCCCCAATCGGGAAAAATGGCTGGTAATTACCGTATCGTAAGTGCAAACCTGCAAGAAAGGTCCCACAAGTGATTCTGGGGAAAGAGTTCTGACAATCAAGTCAGTTTTTTTCCTTAGAGAATTGGTATTTCTCAGTGTGGTGTAACTTACCTAAGTCAGTGTTGCTCTCCTTGTATTTATAGTAGGTTGCAATCATGGCTCCACGTTGCTAGGGTTCATATCGTGGGTTGCATCGTGGCTAAGTCTCTTGGACATGGCTCCACTTTACCCAGTTCGTGGTTGAGTCTTGGGCTAGGGCAAAAGGCCAACAACTTTTAGTTTGTGGGCTAGGTATACACCAAAACCTAAAAATAAATGAATATGAAAATAGTAAGCATACATAGTTTCAAAAGTTACTAATAAATCCAGGATACTAATATACTTATATATGCAAAAATTAAGTTTAAATATAATAAACAAAGGTTAAATTTTAAATATAACCAGTCACACATGATATATTTATCTAGCGCAACATGAATATTAACATATGCAACATTTAAGCAAATAAATACAGTTTCTAAAATAACATTGAAGACAAACAATTTTTTAAAAAGAACCGTTAAATAGGCATAAGTAACAATAAACTATGAATATTAATATATGCAACATGTAAAAAAATAAATACAATTTCGTATCAACATGTAAGAAAACAAAACAAAATTGAAGATATACAAAGTATAAATAACAAATAAACTCTGAAGATTAACATGTGCAATATTTTTATGAAACAAATACATGTTAAAATATATTCAAAGAATACTGTGAACAAAAAAGGAAAAAAAACTTACGTGTTACTCTCCTCATCAACACGTTCAACAACTTGCTTCTTCGGATGATTACGTTGTTGTTTGGCAGATCTTCCATTAGAAACAACACCTTCGTCAACCAAAACCCTTTTTCCAGAATCCGATGCTCCACTAACCATACTATCCACTTTTCTCTCCACACCCGATTCTTTACCAACTTTAACATCAGGTTTCTACGACTTTGCTTTCAGTTTGTCATTACACTTACCACCGTCTTGCTTCTTTTCCTTCTTCACAACTCCAGCAAGGGACTTAACAAATACTTCCTTCGCCTTCCTCTTCAACATACCAGCTGAGAACTTACCAACAACTTCCTTCGCCTTCTTCTTCAACTTACCAGCTAGGGACTTACCAACAACTTCCTTCCCCCTCTTGTTTGACTTACCAGTTGGGGGTTTCTGCTTCAGACTTGCAAACACTCCCTTTTTTTCTTACCAGCTGGGGACATTTCCATCTGTCCTTCAATAGTAATGAATACATCAACTACAACATTCTCACTCTCATTCCTATTTAAGTCACTCAAATCACCAAAACATTTCTCAATAAACGCATCAACATCATCTACTTCTAAATAATCTTTCTCCACAACACCAACAACCTCCGCACCCCCAACACCAATGGAACTGCCTTCAACACCAACTGAGCTTACACCAACAAACCCATCATCGGCAACTCCAACCCCCTTCACCACCAGCAATAACATTTTCAATCATTGAACCCAAAACCTCATTCACAACTTCCTTCACTACCCCCACCTACCAAAGAACTCTCATCCTTACCAACCACCTGATTATCCAATGAATCCCCACTCTCAGCACCTTTAGAACCCTCACCAACCTCTGAACCCCCACCTTCAACATTATTATCAACACCAGCTGACTCTCTACTAATTCGAATAACATCACTCAGAAGAGTATCATAGTCAAAATCCTAAGTTGAACCACCTTCACCATCCTTCGGCTTCTTTACAGTCACTTTCATCCTTTTTCTTATTTGCCTCCTTAGGAACAATAGCCACTGGAACCTGTGGAGTAACAACACCACCTGTTCTGGTAGACCTACGTGCTAATGCAGCTACTAAACAAAAAGTCAAAAACAAAAATAGTATAAACACATATAAAAAAATAACAGGCATAATCACATAAATGAAATACAACATAGAAAGGAAATAAAATAACCTCCAGAAGTGTAAGACTGTTGAATCTTCTTCAGCTCATTCTGAAGAGAAGGTCCATAATTATTTTTAGATTTCCTTTCCGGGGGCAAAACTTCTAAATAACATAACACATTTAAGATATATAAGAACTCAAAATAAATAAGTCAATAAATGTAAAACAGAAAAATTACAATCACCTTATACTATCTCAGGTTCTACATTTTGAAATATACCTTCAACTCATTCAAATATAGCTAAAAGAAATCATATACCACAAAGGGAAAAAAATATATGCACAACTTATTAATCATTTAACTAACATATAAAAACTTCATAAAAATAACAGTCAATAAACAATATAATCTGAGACACACACAATATAACTAACTAATGCATAAAGTATACTAACATATGCAACTTGTAATGGAAAAAAAACTTGCTATCAAATTAGAAGGAAAAAGTATAAATAACAATTTCATAGTTTTAAAAATAACATATGCACAACATAACAAAACTAATGCACATTATCCCAAGCACCATATAATAGAAATTGTTTGTTTTGGATGGTTCTTTCAACCAGGGATAATTCTGTAATTTTGATTTTCCCAACTTCCTAAAACGATACCGTTTTACTACAAACCTGCTCCTCACCACTTCGTCTCTTCTCTGCCAGCGAGTTTTGTCCATTTTCCAAGTTCCTCTTCTCCAGAAGTGTGCAAGGTTTTCCACCTTTATCGGTTTGCAACTCTAAACCCACGACAACTGTTTTTCAATCGGTCTGCTCCAGTCGTCTTCGACCAAATTCCACCTAGACTACTCGTCGAACACAATAGCTTTGTTCGCTCCAAGTTCCTATTCTCCGGCAGTCTGCAGCGTTTTCCACCTCGATTAGTCTGTAACTCCAGACCCACCACAACTATTTTCTTATCGGTCTGCTCCAGTCGTCTCCTACCAAAGTCCGTTGAGACTGCTCGTTGAATGCAGCAGATCTGTTTGCCGCTCTCTATTTCCTTACGACGTTTGCGCTCCGTCTCTTCACATTCAAGTAATACAAACATTTCTTTTCTCTATATTGTTGATGAATATTGTTAATATTGTTGATATAATTCAATATTATTCTAATTTTTCAATATGATCCTATATTATTGTGTAGGACAGGTTTAACCACTGCTTTACTTTGTCGTAGTTTGCTTACTGCTCTTGCCATGACTCATGTGTACATTCTCAGCACGATGTTTAGAGTTTTATAAGTACTATGAGTTTACAAAAAATATTTTTATAACATGCTTCTCTTTGTGTAATTATTTGGGACCATTAAAGATTGTTGTGTAATTCCTTTGTTCTGTATTGGGAGTTGGAACAATACATGCATCATGTTCTTTCTCGTTTGACTTGATTGGGGCAACATTTCAAGATTTCTTAGGAAGTCAAGCTCCCAGTTTGTTGGTTTTTTCCATGTCTAACATTGACCTTAATGCTAAACATGTATGCATGTCAAACTTTGTTAGCTTAGGACTTCAGTAACTCCTCATATTTCTTGATGTAATTTCTTTCTCTAGAATTTGGATAAGAATATAACTCCTTTATTTTTTTTTCAAAACTGACAAAACAACCTACTACATATTAAGTTATATTAAGCTTAAGTCTCATGCGAATCCCATCTTAGTTTTGCCCTGGAATCAACCTCCATTTAGTACTTCATCTCAGCAGTATTACATTCTAATTGAACGGGAGGGCGGGTGGGTTCCATCAATAGCCAGTAAAATCAATCCTTTAAGTGTACTACTCAAATCTAAATATGTCATGGCTTTCCACAAGAATGTGCAATAAAAAAACATAACTGATCACAACGTTCCCAAGTAGAGTGAAAAGGATCTTAACTGTAATATTTATGTAAGTCAAAACATTTTCTAATTAATATTGCTGCAGAGTTGAGATGAAAAAGTACGAGTACATTTTCTAGTTAGTAGGGAAAAATACTAGCATACAAGATGTCTGGTATTACATATTTTGCCATGTGTCGGTTACAAGTGCAATATAAAGCCTGGCGGTTTGACGTGGTTGTGATCGATAGGTTATTGAAAGTGCACATTGACTGGATGATTGTTCTCAAATTGTAGCTAACATGATCTCGGTGATGCTTTTGTAGGTTATATATCATGAAAGAGATCCCAGAAGGTCTTATTTGTTATGAAATTTGATTGTCAGGTACTATACTAAGTTTGTATATTGGAAGTTTTACTTTTTAGTGTTAATTGTGAGGCTCAGTAAACAACTCTTACATGTAGAATGGTAATAATTTTCTGTTGAAGCATGGGAGTAATGTTTCTTGCAGTCTGGAGGTTAAAGCCTGAATTTTAGAGCTTATTTTAAAGTTTTTTGACTGTATAATATTCCCGTTTTACCTCTAACTTATAATATATGTAATGTATTGCTAATCACTAATATTTCTGGTATATCTTATTGTTATGGCGATGTTTTCACATGCTTTGTTCATTTCAGTGTGCAGTGCTGCTTGTCTGATTTCAATCTTCTTATTGGGTTAAGTTCCCACTTTCGTATAGCCATAAGTTGTACTGTTGGTCAGAGTGATTCTTTCTCATCTGATTATTGTTCTTAGGTCCTTGGTAACACATTTTTGGTGCACTGCCTATTGTCTTTGCCAGTTGTATCACCATTTTCAACTTGCCATAAAAGTGGAAAACTGAAACAGAATGTTCATTAACTTTATTTGGATTGCTTGCTTTGGAAGGGAAACTGATGTTTTTACCATCCTGTTTGACTTGAAAAATATGTAAATTACTCTGAAGGTTTATATATATAGGGGAGGGTTCAAATGAGGCAAGTGATTTATGTGAGACCAGGCCCGACCCGTATATTAAAGCATATGAAGTTGTTGCTTCAGGCCCCTAAATTTTATTAGTTAAAATGGGGCCCCATTTTTTTTAACTTTGTCTTCTTTTATATTGATATTGTGTTTGACACCAACATTAAAAATGGGCCCAAAATTTAAAATATGCTTGTTTCATTTATGAAAATATAACTTACTTCCATCTTAAATATTTAAGCTTTGTAATTTATAATTAATTGTTTAAAATATTATAAAATTAATTGTATATAGGGGTCACTCTTTGTAGTTTGCTTCACGATCTTGAAAAGTTAGGGTAGGCACTGTATCAGACCAAGGAGTTACGTGAGACACAATCTCAACCATTGAATAATTAGATTAAAACTGGACCTAGTCGATTCAGAATAACTGCATGGCTATTGCCCTTATACACCAAATCACCCAAAGCCTGACAAATATCCCAGCAAAGCCATGCTAAATATGTCAATCCATAAACCAAATACACCAATGAACTCTGAGAAAATAAATCAAATTTTGGACGAAATTCAGAGTATCCACGTGCGGAAAATCCTTCCCTTTCAATCTGTAGGTGGAATTAAATAGCTTTGAAGTTCTTGTTATTGGCATTTTCTTTATGAATGTATTTATTAGAGTTTGAAAAGGGTGAATTCGGGTTCTTGTTCACGGAACTTTTTCATTTCACAACTATTGGAATCAATCAAATTTTCCCTCACGATGTGGTGAATTAATTAAACAACTTTAGTTATGTTTTTTTAAAGTTATTTTCGTAACACGTCTAAACTATAAAGGAAGTACCAATGTGTTAAAGTTTAAGCACTTATAAGTAGTACTTGAATCGCTTACAGGTCTTAGTTTGAGCACCATACAGTTATGTTTTCCCTATTCTTTTCCGTACCACGTCCAAGTTATAAAGGAAACACCTATATTTTACATGTGTGAAGTACTTATAAGAAGTATTGAAAGCACCGAAGGGATGTACTTTAAGCACCTTGAATTTATAAAAAATTTAAAGTTATATTTGTAACACATACAAGTTATAAAAGAAGTACCTACATGTAACACTCGCAGCACAAACGAGTTGTACCAAAAAACCTTGAAATTACACTATTTCTATAAATAATCGTAGCAATTTATAAAATAAGCACGAACAAATCACCTTGAAACACTTAAAAAATGGAAGTACCAATGATTTTTACTTTTAGCACTTTGAAGGTACGCATTTTTCGAGTTGTTTTCATAGCAAGTTAAAAAGAAGAACACATAAGTTATACTTTAAGCACTTACAAATTGTACTTAAAGCACCAACGAGTTGTACTTTAAACACCTTGAAGGCATACATTTTTTGGGTTGTTTTCATAAAAAATTATGAAACAAGCACCCTACTTGAAGCTCTTACACACTGCACTTAAAACACCAATGAGCTATACGTTAAGCACCTTGAAGGTATACACTTTGGGTTATTTCATAGAAAGTTAAAAAGGAATCACCTACAAGATATAATTGAAACACTTACAAATTTTAATTAAAGCACCAGCGAGTTTTATGTTAAGCACCTTCAGTTTTTGTAGAGTTTTAGCATCCCAGAAGGAGGAGTATAAACCTAGATATGTAATGGGTGGTTTACTTGGATATGTTTCCTATCGTCCTCCACCCCATGTGTTAGCAAGACGTGGGTCAAATATCCAATAAAACCAACAAACTAATACATTAGATGATCATAGGAGCCTTATGAAAATTGTAAAAAAAATCTAGGCCTAAATTGACCTGTTGCCAAAAGACTTCAAAAGAGAAGCTAAAAATAGCAGTTCCCAGGAAAACAAAGAGCCTAAAAATTATAAGGGTTGAGAACCTTTCTTAAGCATAAGATAGTCTGCAAAAAGTTGCTAGACGTGTTGTTCAATGTTGTGACAATGCATAATCAATTTATATGATCTCAGCGCTAAAAAGATATGAGCCCAAGACAAACCAAAATAGCCATTTTCAGTTTAAAGAAACACATATGAGGTTTGAAAGGTGACTATCGAAGTCCTATGAAAAGCTATATTGCAGATGTAATTGTAGAGAATTAGAATAGAGAATATTCACAAAATTTAGTCCTAAAATGCATGAATTTAATTAGTTGACTGAGCAAGTCCATCCATTTCAGCACACACATATAAATCATATTAGTATTTAGAAAACAACCTTAGATATCATCAATCCAGATATTTTGAGGCTTGTAATTTGTAATCTATAAATTTGGATAATCCTTCTCATTTTGACATCAAGGTGATCCCTGTGTATTCCACCCCACTTCCCTTAGGGATTCATACACTTGAAGCACTTGTACACATGGATTCACGTGTATCAAAAGAACCATAAATGCTAACAAGTAGACATCTGGAATAAACTGGCACACACTAGTGTATTCCATAGACATAAGAATAATAAGATCCCAAAAGGCTAGGCTAGTCAATATTAATCCCCAGTTGCAACAAAAAGAGTACTTTCTACATACTCTGCAACCCAAACCTTGGCACAGATACTACATAAAAAATTATGGGGAAAGACTAAACCTTTCATTCCTTAATCTTAGAAACATCATAAATCACCTCTTCTGTGTCTACTACCTTCACATGAGAAAATGGCCTCTTCATATCCAACAGAGTGACGAAATTCTCCCCATCTTCCTCATCCTTTGTGATCTCGAAGTAGCCCTCTCCAGGGCTTCTCTAGGTTAAGCACCACCTTCACAGTCCCGGAAATCCTTCTCCCCCCCCCCTCACATTCAAAGTACTGGAAATAGGGTCGCATGCTTGCAATACTCCACGATAATGGTATTCTTCTTGGTCGGCGTAGGACCGTCAATCACCACCGGCAACCTCTCTGCTACAGAAACCTCTGAGAAGTGGGGGTTGGGCTCTTCTCCTTGGTGGTCTTGTCCTACTTGGTCCTCATTTTTAGTGCGACTAAGGCTGGGAGGGGCTTCAGGGGTCACTGCATTGAGATACAGGTGACTCGAGATAAGGGCTCAATGGTGGTTGCCCTTCTGGGTGCCCCTGCTGGAAGAGATCAAAAAGCTTCTTTTCTTTAGTTATAGAGTGCAGCCTATGAGTTTGACAAAGGAAGAGGATGAATATCCAACACTCTTATAACCCGAATATGATCCAAAAAAAGGATCTGCGTATTCTGTCTTTTATTTTCTTAAGTTTCAATAGAAATTTTCCAACCATTAGATTAGATTAATTCAATGGTTGAGATTTAGTTTCATATAAGATGTTAGTCTCACATAAGATAGTTTGTCTCACATTATCCCAATTCTATATATATTAGTGTAGAATTACTGAGGTGAGTAAGTTGAGAAATTTTTGCCACTTTGACTCGTTCATTACAGTGTGTCAGATTTAGTTTTGCCACTGACAATTTAGTGAAATGTGAGGTCAGAATTAGTTTTAAAGTTGATCCCCTGAGCTTTTCGCTAAGTATATTGAGAGAGGTCAAATGGTCTGCAATTCTATTTTTCTCCTTTTTCTATTTCTGCCATTAATTTCTTGATTAGCTAGGTTGTTTGTTGATTAAAAATTTTCATGTTGGTTGATTAATGTTGTTCCATGATGCAGATTTATGATAATATACAGAGTGAGATCATGAATCACATGTCTTTGTACCAACCTAACATCATTAGATTCTAGGAGGTAACATTTATGGCTTTCTGAATGATGGATATAGACTAAACCTTTGCTTTATAATTGTATTAATAAAATTTAGGAAACTTGACTGTTAAAAATTTAACGGCAAGAATGAATGTGTAGTAAACATTGACACCTTCGTTGTTGTTTGTTGCGTGTGTCGTACCTCTTTCCAGGTCTTCCTTATGCCTACTCATATAGCCATTGTCATATAATATGCTTCCGGTGGTGAGCTCATTCAAAATGTAGTGTGACTTTTCACATATTCGGTGAGCCATTCTCTTCATAATCTTTTAATGCTCGAGCATAGACTTCATCAATGATTAAGAATGTGGGTACTTTAATGCACTCATTCATTGCATTACTGGACATTCTTGTGTTCATGTTCATGATATTCATCATGTCATCATTTTTGTTGTAACTTACATGTGCATTTTATAAAATAACAGAAACATTAAGGGTGATGATGTCTTTTAGTTTTGAAGTAATTCCCTTAAGAAAGATGAGAGTAATGGGGTTAACACAATCAAAATTAATGATCTGGTGTGAACTGCCGAACATGTGGTTGGAAGCGGAAGCAGTGATCTTATGAATGGTGATGAACATCTGTGTGACTCTGAAAGAAATGATAATGGTGGTGATATGTTGGCTTCTGAACAGATTGTTGTTTCCGGGAGGAAAGATTATCCTCCACTGGTGGTGGGAATAGAGTTTGAAGCTTACGATCATACCTATCATTATTATAATTGTCATGCCAAAGAGTTTGGATTTTCTATCAATATTAAATCTTCATATACCAAACCCCGACAGCAATGTGAAACGTGGTTTAGTGCTCTGTTGCAATTTCGAAGGCTTCAAAACTATGAAATGAGCGGGCTGCTAAAAGAAAGGCATGAGAAGCAGGTGCCAGTCGATGTTGAAGCTGGGATTATTACAGTCAAATAGATGGAGAGTAGATGACGCTAAGCTTGAACATAGTCACTTGTTTGATTGGGAAAGTCAACAAGAATTTGGCACACCTAACATTTTATTAAAATTATCATAAATTTATAATTAATACATGTTGCATAGTACATTTTTTATATTCCAACTAAAACCTTAATTCTAATTAAACTCCATCTTTCCATAGGCATATGGAAAGACTATCGTTCCCAATATTTTGCCTTTCTAATTTATTACCTTGAAATGTATAAAATTCAATACAGCCTTGCCATAATTATACTCTAATTTGTACCTTGCATTCTCCTAAACATTGGCTCTTCTCCTTCTTCATCTTCAATGCTCCCCCCTTCCCCTCTCTGCCGCTTCTTATTCCAAAACCTTCCTCTCTCAGTCATTTTGTTCATTTTAAATCAGCTTTTGTTGCGTTGAGTTCATGCTACTCAGTCTCAACTCCTGATGAAAATGTTGAGAGTTATGATCAACTGGCAGGGATAAATTCTTCAAGGGTCGTTCAACTGCTAAACAATTAAAGAAACCAATCCTCTTCTACTTTGAATGTTTTTCTCAATTGAAGAAACATGGGTTTAAACACCATGCTGCAACTTATGTGGCTATTATTATGATACTATGTTGGTAGGGTTGGAGTAGGGTTAGACTCCATATTGATAGAGGTGTTACATATTTGTTCGATGCATCGGTGTAAGGATTGGATGTTGAGGGGGTCAAAGTTATTGCTTGATGATTAAGGCTTATATCAGTGTGGGTATGTTCAATGAGGCAATTGAAGCTTTAGTCCAGACACACAGGTGTGATTTTACAGTATCTCTATGGTTATGTAATTATTTGACGAATAGTTTGGTTCGGCGTGTAAAACTAGACATGTCGGTTGCCATTTATGAGTATTTGGAGGGCCTAGGCTTGACTCCGGAAGTTTATGTTAATAATGCAAATGGACCATTCAGCCCAAAACCGATTTTAAAAGAAAAAGGAAAAAAATTGGTTTTATTATTCGTCCCACATGGGAAGTAGAGTGGGAATGAGTGTGGTTTAAATATGGAAATATATCTACCACTTTGAGTGAGCAAGAAGAATAAAAACCCTTCGCGCATGGCGCCGACCGATCGACCGCATTGCTCGCCCGAATGTTATGTGATGAGGCGAGGTGGACGGAAGGGTTGGGTCGGGTCGGGTCGTCTTGAGCCCATATTAATTTTTTTGTCACAATTAGTTTGAGAGTTCAGTTTTATGATACTTCTCAGATAATTAAACTTGGTCTTTATTAATCCCTATTTTTCTCCCTGGTTTTTCACACAGTAAAACCACATTAGTAATATTTTAATTGATAAGTTTTGAACTCTGAAACAGACATGGTAAAACTGACGTGACTTTTTGACTTCTCAAAACTCTTATCATGTTACTTCGTAGAAGTGGATCGTTCCGCTCTTTGGGTTGAAGTGGTTCCACTAACTGCTTGCACAATCTCTTAACGGCTCCACGTTATCAGCTGAGTTTGTTAATTTGTAGGCCTATATAAGGTGAGTTCATGAGTAGTTCAGGATACACGATCAAATCTTCTCTTCTATCATTAACTTCTTACTGAGTTCTGAGCATCATTCGAGTTCCTTCTCCACTGCTTGAGTGCACAAGTTTAACGGAGGTCCTGTGGTACTTTGGGGAATGAACGTCTACGTTGAACCCCCTACACTACAGGTTGGGTGAATTTGGCTTCAAAGGTAGTGATTCATCATGCCCACAGTCATGGTTTCTAAAACTACGATTTCCAAATTCTCGTTTCAAAACAAAAAATAGTTTTTCCTTACTGATCTTTTCAAAAAAAGTTTCTATCAGACCAACGACCATAAATTTTGTTCCTTACATTGATACATGAAGTTTCTACCAACAATTTTGAAACGAAATTTCTCACTTCTTGTTTGAAAACTATGCCTAGTCAAATGAGATTTTTCAATGAACTCTCAAAAATACCTCATATGGATGGTATTAACTATAAACGATGGTCTCAAAGGGCTCTGATTTTTCTTGAACAACTGGAAGTTGATTACGTCCTATTTACTGATCCTCTCAAAATCTCTACCACTACACCCCCTGCCAATAAAATGACCCCTGAAGTTCCTTCAAAGGAACCTTCTGAGCTGATTCTCAGGTATGAGAAAGATAGCAAACCCGCTAGGGGCCATCTTCTCAACAACATGGCGAATCCTATATTTAAATTGTTCATCACCAAAAAATCTGCTAAGTCAATATGGGTGACGTTGGAGAAGAAATATGACGTCGATGATGCTGGAAATAAAAATTATGTGGTTGGGAACTGGCTCAAGTTCCAAATGGTGGACAACAAACCCCATATGGACCAGGTCCATGAGTACGAGAATCTGACTGCAAAAGTACTCGCAGAAGGCATGTAGATGTGCAACATCCTTCAAGCTAATGTACTCATCGAGAAGCTTCCAGAGTCTTGGTCTGATTATCGCAACTACCTCAAGCACAAGAAAAAGGATATGACTCTAGAGGAGCTAGTCAGCCACATGAAGATTGAGAAAGCCAATCGCCTCAAATATAAGGGACCATCTTCTATCTCCGATTAGGTTAAAGCTACCCTTGTAGAATCTGGAAACATTGACAGGTCAAAATCCTCAACTACCTTTAAGAAGTTCACCATCCCAGTCAAAAAGGCTGACACCTTCAAGAAGAGGGGGCCAACTCTGAAGAAATCCAAACCAGCCTGCTACGTCAGTGGCAGAACCGGTCATCGAGCCTACCAATGTTACTAGTGCAAGGACGCCAACAAACCCAATCAGAACAATAATAACAAGCCTCAAGCTAATCTCACCGAAGATGAAAATGTGGTGACCATTGCTGCTTTAGTCTCTGAAGTCAACCTGGTCGAAAACAAGACAAACTGGATCGTTGACACTGGAGCCTCCAAACACTTCTACGCAAACAGAGACATGTTCGCAACTTTCGAGGAGGTCGCTAGTGGTGAACAACTCTCAATGGGAAACTTAAGCAGTTCCTCAATTCTCGGCAAAGGGAAGGTTTTTTAAATTGACTTCCGAAAAGAACTTATCTCTTTCAAATGTTCTCTATGTTCCTTCTCTGCATAGAAACTTTAATTCTGCTGGTCGACTTAACAAAGTAGGTCTCAAACTGGTGTTTGAAGCTGACAAACTAGTTATCACTCAAAATGGTAAATGTGTGGGAAAGGGATACATGTTTGGGGGGTTATTTGTTGTGAACACATCTGCCATCAATGAAGCATCTACTTCTTCTTATATCGTTGAATCTTTTGATATTTAGCATACACGTTTAGGACATGTTAGTACTAATTTACTTAAACGAATGCAACACATGAACTTACTACCTAACCTGCCAAATATTCAATTGGAAAAATGTCAAACTTGTGTAGAAGCTAAAATCACTAAGAAACCATTTAAACAAGTAACTCAACGAGTAACTAAACTGTTAGAGTTAGTTCACACAGACTTGGCATATTTTAGAAACTTTGAAAGTAAAGGTGGAAAACAGTACTACATAACCTTTGTAGATGATTATTCAAGGTATACTAAGATTTACCTTTTAAGAACAAAAGATGAAGCAGAACAAAAGTTCCTAATCTACAAAGCCGAGGTAGAAAACCAACTAGGTCAGAAAATAATAAGACTTAGATCAGATAGGGGAGGATAATATAGTACAAACTTCCTTAGATAATTTTGTGAAAATAATGGCATAATTCATGAGTTCACTGCACCTTACACTCTACAACAAAACAGAATAGCTAAAAGGAAAAATAGAAATTTAAAGGATATGATGAATGCAATGTTTTTAAGTTATGGATTACCTAATGAAATGTGGGGGAGGCTATCTTATCAGCCAATCACATTCTAAATAAGGTGCCTCATAAAAGAATAGAGAAAACCTCATGAATTGTGGAAAGGATATACCCCTAACTTAAAATACTTATAAGTGTGGGGGTGTTTGGCAAACATAGCTTTGCCTACTTTCAAACGTGACACCATTGGTCCAAAAATTGTTGATGCCATATTTGTGGGATACGCTGAAAATAGTACTGCTTATAGATTTATGCGATTACATGATAAGTCTTTGTACGAATATAGAGATGCTGAATTTTTTGAAACATATTTCCTTCAAAAAAAATATGAATGATGTATCTTCAAATGTGATACCTGTTTCTACTAGTTCTACCTTTGTGCATGTACCAGAACATGACAATAATGAAATTCGAAGAAGTAAGAAATGTAGAAAAGAAACTGATTTTGGACCTGCTTTTGTGACTGATTTTGTGATCGCTTTTGTGACTAAACTCGAAGATGTGAACTAAATGAGTTAGTAATTTATCTCCATCTTTTTGAAGAAGACCCTAAAACATATGACGAGGCTGTGAAATCTATAGACACTAGCTTTTGGAAAGAAGCAATTAGCAGTGAAATTGAGTCAATAATGATTAATAACACATGAGACTTGGTAGACTTGCCTACGGGATCAAAAGCATTAGGTTGCAAGTGGATATTTAAAATAAAACTAAGAACTGATGGTTCAGTAGAAAGATTTAAGGCAACACTTGTGATTAAAGGCTTTACCCAAAAGTTTGGTATGGACTTCTTTTATACTTATTCACCAGTAAAAAAAAAGTTACAATTCATTCACTATTTGCCTTGGTCTCTATACATAAAATGTTAGTACATCAAATGGATGTTAAAACCGCTTTCTTGAATGGTGATCTAGAAGAAGAGATATATATGATGCAACCCCCTGGGTGAACCATAACAGGCCAAGAAAATAAGGTGTGTAAACTTAGGAAGTCATTGTATGGTTTGAAACAAGCACCAAAACAATGGTATGAAAAGTTTCATAAGACTATTCTTAGTTTTGGTTTTATTTTGATTGGATCTGATGCTTGTGTGTACTTAAAACTGTTTGACTCTGAATGTGTGATTACCTGTCTGTATGTAGATGCCATTTTATTATTTGGAACACACATTGATGCTAGTAATGAAACCAAAAGATTTGTATTCTCTAAATTTGAAATGAAAGATTTAGGGGAAGTTGATATCATTTTAGGAGTAAAAGTTACTAAAAGAGATAATGGATTCATTCTATCTCAGTCTCACTATGTTGAAAAGGTGCTGAGAAAATTTAATAGCTTTGATGTAGTGCAGTAAGAACTCCCTATGACTCCACAATTCACTTAAAGAAGAATAAAGGAAGAAGTGTGTCTCAAGGGGAGTATGCTAAAATCATTGGCAGTTTAATGTTTTTAATGAACTACACTTGACTTAGATTGCCTATGCAGTGAGTAGACTGAGTAGGTACACTCATAATCTTAGTGGAGAACATTGGGTTTCCCTTAGACGTTTACTAAAATATCTAAGAGGTACAATGGACTTAGGATTACATCTTGAAGGATACCCCGCTGTTTTGGAAGGGTACTGTGATGCCAACTGGGTAACCGATAATAATGAAGTAAGCTCCACTAGTGGTTATATTTTTACCTTAGGAGGAGCTGCTATTTTGTGGAAGTCTTCAAAACAGACTTGTATAGCTTGATTTACCATGGAGTCTGAGTTTATAGCTCTAGACTTGGCAGGGCAAGAAGCAGAGTGACTTAGGTCATTACTGGCAGATATTCCTTTGTGGGGAAAACCCACTCCACCAGTCTCACTTTTATGTGACTGTCAGGAAGCCTTAGGTGTTGCTCAAAATGAAGCTTACAATAGGAAGAAAAAACATATACACATTAGGCATGAATGTGTGAGAAATTTGATAGATACTGAAGTACTGGCTTTACAATTCCTAAGGTAAAAAAGGAATTTAGCCGATCTATTTATCAAAAGACTAAGTAGAAAGATAGTCCAAGATTCATCGAGGGGAATGAGGTTAAAAACCTGCTAGGTGAGGAATTCTTGGTGGATACTCTTGTTGTCTCTCAAACAACTTGAAGTCAAATGAAACCAAGGAAAGACTCACAAACGTACAAACCTACCCATTCATATGATGTATGTACGTTGCGAGGATGAGCATAAAACTCTTAATGGATCCGAGATAGTTCTAATTTGTGACGGACTTGTAGGATTCACCGAAAATTATGTGAGGTTGAACGATGAATTGTTCTTAATCTTTCCATAGCCCCGATTGAGTGGTCTAATAAGACTTGATGGAGTGACCTACTTGAATGTAAATGATCGGTCTTCCTTTTATGAAAGACTTTAAGGGTTGTCTTTATAGAACACTTATGAGTTTTCCCAAGGAAACAATGACCACTATAAGTTGTTGATTATCGCGGAACTCATTTTATTAAACTAAGACACGTGTTATTGGAGTGATCAACCAGTTTAGGAGTTCCAGATACGTTCACTCTGAAAACAAGTCGATCATCCCAATTCACTACGCATTAGTTCAATAGCAAGATACTGATGCTTAAGTGTCGAACTTTCAAATGCTTAGAAGAAGATTACCTTTTGCCCTTTTGCATTAGTGGGGGATTGTTAGTAATGCAAATAGGTCATTCAACCCAAAATTGATTTTAAAAGAAAAAGGGAAAAAAACTTGGTTTTATTCTTAGTCCCACGTGGGAAGTAGAATAGGAATGAGAGTGGTTCAAATACGGAAATGCTTCTCTACCACCTTGAGTGAGCAATAATAACAAAGACCCCTCGCGCATGTCGCTACCGCCGTCGCCCGGACGTGATGGGTTGGGTCGGGTCGTCTTGAGCCCATATTAATTTTTTTTGGTCACAATTAGTTTGAGAGTCCAGTTTTATGAGACTTCTCAGATAATTAAACTTGGTTTTTATTAATCCCTATTTTCTCCCTAGTTTTTCACTCAGTAAAACCACGTTGGTAATATTTTAATTGATAAGTTTTTGAACTCCAAAACAGACTTGGTAAAACCAACGTGGCTTTTTGACTTCGTAAATTTGTTATCCTGTTACAGCGTAGAAGTGGACTGTTCCGCTCTTTGGGTTGAAGTGGTTCCACTAACTGCTTGCAAGTTCTCTAAACGGCTCCAAGTTATGGGCTGAGTTTGTTGATTTGTATGCCTATATAAGGTGAGTTGATGAGCAGTTCAGGACACACGATCAAATCTTCTCTTTTCTTTTATCATAAACTTCTTTCTGAGTTCAGAGCATTATTCGAGTTCCTCCTCCGCTACTTGAGTGCACAAGTTTAACGGAGGTCCTGTTGTACCTTGGGGAACGAACGTCCACGTTGAACCCTACACTACGGGTTGGGCAAATTTCGTTTCAAAGGCAATGATTTATCACGCCCACGGTTTCGCTTTCAAACAAAAACTATTTTCTTTCAAATTTGTTTTCAAAATTATGTGTTTCCTTATACTATCTCTTTAAAAGCTAGTGACCATACATTGCTTTTGCGGACATTGTTAATCAAATTTTACCAACAATCATATCTCAAAACCAGATTGCCCAAAGTACAGTACCAGTACCTTGAGAGTACTGTAGCTTATTGTCAACATTGAAGCGGATGTCATATTTGCTTGATAATGGTAGGTAATCCAATCTTGTAGGAAATTATGAATTATGTGATATTATATGGATCACTATTTTGTTCATCTATGCATCGGTCTCATGTTGTTGGCTTATTTGGTGGCGAGACCGGGGAAGCTTCTCTTGCTGCTGCCATGTATGCGAATTCTGTAAGAACTAAACCTACTCTCTCTCTCTCTCTCTCCCGGTTGGGACATGATTGTTCAATTAAAGTATGTATTAGCAACACTTCTCACTCTCTTAGCATGTCTATATACGATAGAATTAGTAGTGATAATGTTCGATCCCAAAAAAAGGTTGACAACCATGTGGTCAAACTTTACCAGAGAATAGTGTCATAAAGTTGGTAGGTAATTTGGGTTGGGAGTATAAACAATCCACACAGTTGAAGATAGAAAACCATATGACACTTGAATGCAGTTGCACCATTATTGACAACGACACAAAGAGCATCAATGCCTTCTTTCTTTGCCACATAATAAAGAAGACGTCCCAATATTATGTCTTTCTTCAGCATGCGAAGCATTAAAACTTCCACATATAGGACATTGATATGAGCAGGATGCTATTACCCACAAGATATAACACCCATGAAACACAAAAGCAAACATCATCGAGATCAGATGATTTTTGCATGCGACCACATTATTTCACGTCAATATACTTCATAACTACATTTTCATAGATTGGACACCTTTTCAACCTTTGGATAACTTGCGAATGAAATCTTGGTTTTATTTAAATTCATTAGCAGATCAAAATGTTTAATTGACTCCATTACATTTAGTTAACCACGGACGTAGAATGTGTATATGTAGTTTCTTTCAAGACAATCAATGGGAACTATGTGCAATCTTGCTAAATTACATCAACCAAACTTGCAGAGTTGAACAGGAACAAGTTAAATGAAGATGCAACTGCTCAGAGACATGGCCGCGAGTTCTTCAGGTGATGGGATTGTGTCCTACTTTTTTTTCTGGAACCTCGGATTGCGTGTTAAATGCATAAGTAAGTATGTTCTTTTAAATCCAAGAGAAATATGATATCATGGGGAAGAGGGTGGTTATGGCAGAATCAATGATGGAAGCAATTCTGCAATATGAATCGAGCCAAACTAAAGCAGAGGCCCAGAGGTGATGTTTACTCTTCCTAGCTCTATTTCATCTGAGATTAGTCGACACTTCTGTACCACATTTTTTAGCGACATAAAATTCCAAAGACTGATTTCTCTTATCCATTTTTAGCTAGTGACTTCACACATTTATGCTCTTTCTTTCACTAAACATAATCCTACTTAGTAACATAATCTTTGCCGTCAGCTCTAAATTGCTAAATAAGCTGTCCCATCCACTCTCCTCAAAACCCCAGAAAAACAACAGGGTTACCGCCTTTCGACCTTGGTTGGTGCGACAAGAACAAGGTGTGATTTCAAAGCACTCGGTTTATTGCAAACAGGGTCGGCCCTAATATTTTAGGGGCCTGAAGAAATTAGAAATATAGGCCGCATATATAATAGTTAGATCAAGATTCCACCAAGAAGGCTAGAAACAACTAATGAGAGGAAAATCAACCTCTTCAATGACACTACCTGAAGAACAAACTAAAATTCGTCACTTTATCAACGCAGACATGGGACAACCTCATTTATTCCAAGAAACACACACAGAGAAGAACCCCTCGAACAAAATGGGGAAAAGATAAAATATTTACAAGTAAAACCAAATGGACACGATCACTTCACCAGAAACAATACCGGGAAGAAAATGATCAAAACGAATGATCAACGAATAAGTAAACAAAACATATAAGTAAATAAATGCAACTCTTTATTTAAAATGAACAATCAACAACATATGAAAAAAAATAAAGAGGTTATATACAGTACAACTAACAAGCACACCGAACACTAAAAAATGCAACATACAACTAAATAAGTACAGTTCCTAATTCAAAATGAACAATCAACAGGAAAAAAATGTCATACACAGTATAACTAACTAGTACACATTGAATACTAACAAATACAACATATAAGTAAATAAGCGTAGTTCCTAAATAAAAATGAACGATCAACAATAAATGAAAAAAAAATCATTTACAATACAAAAGTACACACTGAATACTAAGAGCAACTCCAATAGGCGGTAACTTTACGTTCCACGTAGATGAATTTGGAGTTGTTGCGTTCCAATGGTACGCAAAAATAGCGCTTCAATATTGCGGAAGCACGCGATATTTAACGCGTCCTGTAGCTCCGATATAGGTAAGTTTTGTGTTTTTTGTTTTGTTTCGGTAACTTTCTTTTCCCCGTTTTCCCTATTTAGTTTTTCTTTTAATCCTTCTTTCCTTTTTCTCTTTTCCTTCCTTTGTTTATTCATTATTTATTTTGTATGT
>JAULKM010122357.1:0-20762 GCA_032355605.1 Rubia tinctorum | reverse complement strand
CCCCCCCCCCCCCCCCCCCCCCCCCCCCGGCCGTTCCTAAAATACATCTTGAATCTGTGATTTGAGAAGTCCCCATCATCCATCCATTAAACCAGGAGCCTGAAGTGAATTGTTTTTTCCTGAAACAATGCATGGTCCTCTGATACCCTCAGTCTTATCCCTTCTTTTTATAATTTTGAAAGCTGATCCTCCAAATGGGTTGATCCCATAGTATTGATCAAAGTTATTGTCATCTTGAAACTATGTGGTATGCAAGTGGTTATGCATGTGATCCACCGAGCCTTCAGGGCCTGAATCTGAGAGAAAACCACTGAACATTCTCTGAACTAGCATGCAATTGGTTATGAATGTGATCCACCGAGCCTTCGGGGTCTAAATCTGGGAGAAAATCGCTGAACATTATAAACTAAAATTGATCAGTTGGGAAAAGTTTGATTGAAGGTTATGACTTTGTACTACAGCGAAAGGTTTTTTTTTTTTTTTTTTTTTTGAGGAAGAAGGATTTTCAGTGTAGAGGCATTGCTGATGATTGGTCTTTGGCATCCAGTAATCCCCAATTTGTAGGCATAAAATGGCTGTAATGAACCCTTTTTAAGTAATGTTTTTTTTGGCTAATGACTAACGCGCGTGTTTGTATGTTTCCCTTCCATGCATTCGGTGCTCATGATTAGCACTGTTCCCAAATATTTTCTTTTTTTGCCCTATGGGCAACAGATTTTCCTCTCCCCTCCTCCTTCCGGATCATTCTTGCAGGGTCCAAATACTTCCAGCAACTTCAAGCGTCCTTATTTACAAGTAATATACAGTGTCAGAGCAAAAACTAAACTGTATTTCAGAAGCAAAAAAATCTCAAAAAAGAGAGTTCATCTTCTGTTGGTGACAATTTGTGAGAATTTAATTCCTTGGAAAACACATTTGTGCCAATTACCCTATCCTTTCTTTATTCTTTACAAAAACGGCTGCAAATGGCTCCCTTTCTCTTAGTTTTCTGCATCGGAATCTTTGGAGAAAAAAATTCATTTCTATCTTGAGAGAAGAATCGCAGCCTTTTACTATTCAAAAATTGCTTTGTTTTGTCTGGCTTTGATGTCTTCTATCAAGAAATCCATTCTCCAAGAAAGCCTATCAAATAAACAGCCTTAAAGACCACGCACTATTTTAATACCAGAAAAAGATTTTCACTTTTTTGGAAACTTAATGAAGACCATTCATTTCCTTAAATACCCCAGCACCTTTTATATATACTGCCAAAATAAATTCCTTAAAGCATCCTCTCTTTCCACCCTTTTCTTCTATTTTTTATTAGATTGTAGATGACTAGAACTGAAATCTTGAAAAAATTATTGATCCACACTCCCTTCCCCCTCCTTTATTTTTTCTTTTGATGAGACTCTAAATAACTGAAACTGAAATCTTCCAAATTAGTGAGTAAAGGACTAAGACCAATTTACATTTAAAAATTAGGATAAATACCAAGTTGAGATTGCAGTAGAAGGATGAAAGGATGAAACCAATTTCCTTTTATAGTTTTCTTTTGTTTTCTCCCCTTTCTCTCACTCTAGTTTCTTAGTGAGAGAAAAACCGTCCACCTTCAATCTCATCGACCATCACAATTTAGTAATGAGAAGAACGTCTAATCTAGTTTCACTAATTTTCATTTGTTTGGTTCAATTCTATTTGAGACGGTAAACCCAAGTCGGTGTCTTTTTAAAAAAATCAATCATTAAAAAATGTTGGGATAATTGCTCAGCAATGATTACAATAAGTGAAATTGACATCCAACCTAACTTGCCTCTAGCAATAACCAATCTATTGCAAACATATTCAAATTACATATCAACCAAACTGATTGTATGTACTATTACATATTAAAGATCCGATAAAAAATATATCACCTCGGGGATATTAACTCCCTTCCCACTAAAATCTTGACCACTTGATAGAGAGCAGCGTATCACGCATAAATATCACTATGTTAAACAGGGATCTTCAACAATTGTAATAACACTTTATCCAAAACATGATATATGTTGTCAAAACTGTAAACACTTTGAAAAACACATATCGAGAAAAATACTCCTAAAAGAGAAACACAAATGAAATCACGAACAAACGATATGTAAAACCATATCAGACAAAATAATTTACATGAACAATTAGATTGAATGATCATCACGAACACATTAATCTAATCTATTAAGTTGAAGAACTACACTACTATATGGATGTAAATCCATATTTATTCAATAACATAAATATTAAAGAATATCAATTGAAAAAATTATTGTTTCCCCATCTCTTCATGATGGGAAGATGGGAAAAAATCTAAAAAAGGTAACTTTAGAGAAAGGAGGAAGAAGAGGGCGGCGGTAAGATTTTTGAGGATAAGGTTTCAATGAATATTATATTTAAATGTGCCTTGTACCCATTTAACTTATTAAAATTGTCTATGAAGCTTGATATTAAGAAACTAGTGTTGGGAGGGAATAATTCTGATACCACTTTTTTGGGAGGAAACTTTAAATGGAAGAAGGGTTTAGAAATTTTGGGAGAGAATGGAAAACTTGGAGGACGAGACTGTTTGTATAAGGAGAATGTTTCTATTATTTTTGCCTTGATTGAAACTCTACTACATCACCCATATTTATGCTAGTGGAATCACTCAACCAATGGCTAAGATCTGATCATCCCAACTCTAATCTAATGACTACAATTTACTCTCTAGAATTCTCTCTACAACTCCATTCCAAGAATTTCCTATAGAACCTTCCATAATTCTTAAGACTTCCTTGGACTTCTTCTAGATAATGGGCTCATAAGAAGTCATTAGGATTAACCCAAAATTGAGTTTATTTTTCAACAACTAGACCATTTGCATCAATATTAGATTGGTAAAAAAATTAAAAATTTAATTGATTATATTCTGATATGAAGTAGATATATTAGTTATGTATATAGTTGTTAAAAAGTATATCTATGACAGTTTAAAAAATTGCAATTGAGTTCGGTATAGGTGTAGCAATTAGGACCGGAATATGACGAAGGAAGAAGAGGAAATTGAAGACGATACTGAAGTTGAAAAAGATCTTGGACAAACGGTTACAGTCTGAACTAAAAATTGAATTGAATATGAATGGTAGTTAAACTGATGGAAAATTATAGGTGGATGTGATTAGTGGAAATAGGAAATAGAGTACAACCCAATGGTATGCAGATAGAATATGTTGTCCCTAGGATGATAAATGGGGAAATAAAAATCGAAATAAGTCCTGATGATGTTGAATCTAATTCAAATATTGAGAGAATTCATTGATAGTGCATGTGATAGGAGGGCCGATAACTATGATATCTTTGAAAAAGTACAAGATAAAATTATGGGCATTTGTAGCCTTACCTAAAATGTTGTATGATGAGGAAGGGTACTTCATACTAATATCTAAATCTAAAGGTGATGGATACAAAGTGATGAAGAAAGACACTTATACAATTTTCAATATAGCAATGTTCTTGCATATTCGGAAACCTGGTTTCTCTTTGCAATAGGATATGATGAAAACTCTCCCAATCTGGATTAAGCTTCCTAAGCTGCCATTACACTTGTAGGGAACGAAACGTTTGGGGAATTTTGGGAGTGCAATAGGCAAACCTCTATTCACTGATGACTGCACAGCTAACAAGCTCGGAGTCTCTTATACCAGAATCCTGGTGGAGGTGGATATAACTCAAAAAGTGCTAGAAAGTGTGAATATTAAGAATGTTGATGGGAACATAACTAAGCAGGAAATAGATCTGGAATGGAAAACATCGTATTATGAGATATGCCTAGTGGGAGGTCACAGGTGTAAGGAAAATGAAACGAGAGCCAAAACGGTATAAAGTTTGAAACTGAAACTGAAAGAAAAGAGTATAACGGAAAGGAAGAGACTGGAGAGATGAAAGGAAAAGAAACTGAAATAGCTGAAGATAATGAACGGAGTATAGTGAGGAGTAAAAGTAAAGGAAATGAGAAAATGGGTGCAGGTCAGGTACTAAAATAACAGAAGTTGAATGGTGGAAAGGCTTTGGGAGACAATATCAGATTAGGAAGCAAGGGATTGGGGGGTTTGGATTGATCCATAAGGGGGTCTAAATAAATTAGCAAAGTGTAGAGAGAGTAGCTAACTCCTCAATGCGATGAATATACAAATTGCTGGTTAGTGGAAACTAGAGTTAAAAAAGAAAAGGCCAAGGATTTGAGTAGCAAAATGGAGTCAAAATGGAGGTATGTGGATAATTATGAAGCCCTCCCATAGGAAATAATATGGGGGTGTTATGGGATCAATATAGAGTGGAACTGAGAAATGTCAAAGACATAGATTCGTTGATTCATTATGAGGTTATGGAGAAGAATGAAAGGCTAACTGTTGTCTATGAAGGGAACTAAATTAAACTAAGAAAGAAGTTGTGGAGGGACATAAAAAAAATCTACAAAACAAGTTCAAGAACCTTGGTTAATCATGGGAGATTTTAATAATTTATTAATATCAAATGACATAATAGAAGGTCGTGAAGTACAGATAAGTGAGTTTTGGGATTTAGAGCAAATGATGACTAGGGTTGGACTGTTTGAATGTGAGAGTGTTGGTGAATAATTCACTTGTTAAATAGACATATGGGGGTGATTTACTCCATAATTGGTATGGCAGTTGGGAACACTGACTGGTTTCAGAAGTTTCCTAATGCTAAAGTGCAAGTAATGAAGCCTAGAGTCTCAGAACATGCATTGCTCAGGTTACAAATATATGAGAACAAAAAAGGATTTAAATAGTTTAAATGTTTGAACTGTTTGTTGGAGGATAAAGAGGTACTGAATGTGATAAGAGAAAGATGGTAAAAACTTACTACAAGCAGACCTATGTATAGAATTTGAAGGGAATTGTTACGACTACAAGGAGACCTAAAGCAACATGCAAGGAGATTGACAGAGATTAAGCAAAAGCTAGAAGAGATAAGGAAAGAACTATATGAAGCACATAGAGATATGGGAAGCAACAATATGGATAGACAAAAAGTTGATAGATTATTACACTTTGTTGAGGAGATGAGAAAATGGAACACAATTTATGAGAAGATAGAAAAACAAACGTCGAAGGTGGATTGGATAAAACTTGGCGATGGAAATAAAGCTTACTTTCATGCCATTGAAAAAGCCAAGAATACCTCAGCTGGGGTTTTGAAAATAGAAAGAACAAATGGTACTGTCACAAATGATCAAGGAGAAATGGAGTCAGCCGTATTGGAGTTATATGGTAATCTAGTGAGAAAAACTGTAGAAATACTAAAGAGGGTGGATGTAACTGTGCTAAGGCATGGGAATTTATTAGCATAGAGAGGCATAGAAAGCTGATTGTGGACGTAAAAGAGGAGGTGCTACAAGCCCCAAAAGGCATAGGAGGCATGAAAGCCACGTGTATTGATGGATTTACTTCAAAAAAAATTAAAGTAAATTGGAAACCAGTGAGGGGGATATGTTGACTGTTGATAATTATTTATTTGTCAATGGTAGAATGTATGAAGCAGTGAATAACACAATGGTGACTTTAATTCCTAAACACCTTGCTGAAAAAACCATTAAGGAGATGAGGCATATCTCTTGTTGTATAACGGTCTACAAGGTAATCTAAAATATCTTTACAAATAGGCTGAGTGAAGTGAAAAGTGAAGTAGTGCAGTGTGATCAGACACCTTTTGTGCTAGGGAGAAATATACATGATCATGTAATATTGGCATATGAACTGGTTAGATGATATAACAGGAAAGGAGGGGGACCTAAATGTATGATTTGGATGGATGTACAGAAGGCCTACGATATTGTTGATTGAAATGCTAAGGAATTCATCTTAGCAGAACTGGGAATACCTGGAAGATTCATTAATTGGATCATGATATGCATTACATCAGTATCATACAGGTATATGGTAAATGGAAGGCCAACCAAACTGATTAAATCTAAGAGGGAACTTAGGCAGTGAGATCCAATCTCACCTCATAAATATGTTATAGTGATGGAACATATAAGTAGAATCCTACAAACATTGGGAGGATATCATGAGTTTAAGTATAATGTTAGGTGTAAAAAGCTACAGCTGATAAACTTAAGTTTGTTGATTATGTTTTATCAATCAACCTACAGGATATGTGGACCAGCAAGTTCAACTGGTGGATCAGACAATACAGGTGAATAATCAATTGAATTTAGTGTCATTTCAACAACCAATAAGAGGTACAATTCATTTCCCAATCATGGTTGATGATACAATTATGAACTCTCAATGCCATACTATTGTGGAGGAACAACAAAATGTTATTCAAAATATCTCACAGTTACTATAACTCCATTTGCTTGGTGGTTCGATGCACAGCTTAGCCATGGATGGTTGTGCGGAGCGGAACCATCGTCACATCACATAAATTAGGCTCCCCATACTTTTTCATTCGATTTTAATAATTTTTCTTTATGCAATGCATTCACTTCTGCTGTCGACCCCAATTTTATCTTGTCAGTCTCCCCTCTCTATACTTTTTTCAGTACTCCTGATTACTTCAATTTTCTTCATTTTGGTTGTCGGGTTTTTTGCATTTGCATTCTTATGCTCCTTATAAGTTGGCCTTCCATTTACCATTTTGGTTTGGTTTGCCATGTTTTTTCTTGGGTTACAACTCTCATTATAAGGGTTATCGATGTCTTGATCATGCTATGACAAAGGAGTATATCATTCGTCATGCTCAGTTTGACAAGTATTTCCTCGCGGCTTCTCTCCTTAGGATGGGAGCTTCGCATACTTCTCTTGATGTGTCACCTTTATTGGAACCTACTCCAGTACCTCCAAAGGTGTTTCAGCACTGTTCTTCAAATTCACATCCCATTGTCCTTGACAATGACATTGATTCTCTCAGTGATGGTCACCCCCTCTTCCTCGGTCGTCTCATATATCACTGGAGACTTCCCTATATTGTCTGTGTCGTACACATCATCCCAATCAGCTCATGCACTAGTATTAGCCACTCATGTGTGGTCCATGAAAGTCCACATGCCACCTTCCTCGGCGATGCGGTCCCCCTCAATGCCAACGTCTTCGTTGTCTGGTCCTTCTTGATCTGGCCCAGCAACTCCTTCATGGTCATTCCACCATCGTCTGAGTTTGCTTCTCAACAACCCATGACTACTCACGCTCGGGAACAAGGACTATTCTGACTATGATATCGCTGGGCTTTTAAGTGCTTTGTTTGTTCAGACTGAGCATCGCAGCTATCATTCGGTTGTCAAGGATCCAGATTGGGTCGCTGTCATGGATTCTGAAATGACTACCCTCCATACTCAACAGACTATGGAGTTGGTCCAGCGACCTTCTCGTGTGAATATGGTTGGCTCCAAATGGGTGTTTAGATTAAAGTTTAAGGTGGATGGCTTGATTGATCACCATAAGATGCGGCTTGTGGCTCAAGGCTTTTCGTAACTTCTAGGTTTCAACTATGATCACACTTTTAGTCCAATGGTTAAGAATTATAAACTATGCATTGGCATGCCTCTTATTAATCTTCATAAGTTTTCGGTGCATCAGTTGGATGTCAAAACTGCCTTCTTCAATGGTGTTCTTGACTCACCAGTCTACATGGATCAGCCTGCTGGTTACAACGATATCATGTGTCCTGGTTATATTTGTACTACGAAAGGCTATTTATGGTTTGAAACTGTCTCCAAATGCCTGATTTCAACAGCATGCTCTTTCCTCATTAGTATGGACTTTGTTTGTAGTTCTTCCAACATTTCCTTGTTCGCATTTGTGAAAGATGTCTTCTTACTTTATATTTAGGTTTATGTTGATGACATTATCCTCACGGGAAATAATAATGCTCTCATTCGGAAGTTTATTAATTGTGTGAATCATGAGTTTAAGATCACCAATCTAGCGGGCACCTTACAACAGTTCTTGGGTTTGTAGGTTGATCCTACCTCAAACTGCTCTAGGTCAGGCAAGATATGCCAAGGATATACTTCTTCGTGTTGGTATGACTAATGATTTTCATGTAGCCACTCTGTTTGCACGGTCGGTCCAATGTATTTTAAGGCCCCAAATGAAGAATTTATTTTGGGCCCCTGTACAAAGGGTTTTTAAAAGTCGGGACCCTAAAAATTTTAAACTAAAAAATGAAAAGGTCTAGTAATTAAATTCTTGTGTTGAACTGGCCCAAACATAAAAAATAAAGTAATATTAAATACAAAATCAATAAATAAAAAGAGTTTTTTTATTAAAAAAAATAGGCCTCTAAAAATTTAGGCTCTATGCAGGCGCATAACCCGCACTGTCCTTGGACCGGCTATGTCTGTTTGTGGCGTATTCTCATCTCCTTAACTCTTCTAGAAAGCCGTTTGGTAATCCCACACTTTATCATTCTTTGGTTTGGGCTCTTTCGTACTTGAAGATCACATGTCCGGATGTGTCTTATCTTGTTAATATGGTCAGTTAGTTTATGAAGACTCCTACTGATGACCATTTACAGGTTGTCACTCAAATTTTGCACTGTATTCATTGTACGCTTCACTTTAGGTTGTATTTTTTTACAGATTAGTGTGCCCATGTTGTTATTGGCTATTCAGATGCCGATTAGACTCGTTGTTTAGAGACTCATAGGTCGACTTATGGTTACACCATCTTTCTTGGCGGTAACTTGGTTTCTTAGAGTTCTAAGAAGCAACTTAGGGTGTCTCGTTCTACTTCGGAATCGGATATCATTCTATGGATACGTGGAACTAATTTGGATGATGAATATTTTTTTGGATATTAGTGTGTCATCTACCGCGCCTCTTATATAGTCGTGTGATAACAATTGTGCCTCTTTCTTGCTCAAAATCATGTTCCGGAGCCAAGCATATTGTTATTGAATCTCATTTTCATCGTGATATGTTGGCTTCTAACAATCTCAAGGTATTTCATGTTTCTTCAGACCTTCAGCTTGCGGAAGTCTTAACCAAGGGGCTACCTCGTCATCAGTTTGAGTTTTCACGTTCCAACCTCTGTGTTGCTAGTAAACATACGCTTTGCTTGAGGAGAGGGGAGAGGGGTAAATAGAGTTAAAGAAGGAATAGAAAAATGATATTGAACGAATCCTTTCCTAATTTATTTGTAGTTCTCTATCCCATATATTATTGTACCTGTTGTACTTACCTATAAATATTAATAGACACATCCCTAAAAATTATGGGTTTTACATTCTATAACTTTCAGCTCAACCAATATTAAAATCAAATCAACTAAACATATACAATTTAAAGTATGACCATTTAAAATTGAAAATGTGCAATTTATCTTTTTATTTCGATCAATCAACATAAAAATGAAAAAAATAACCTAAATGCCGATCTGGCTCCATTTCCTTTTTAGTTTGGTATTTTGATAATGCCACCTTCCTCTTTGGATAAATATGATTATTTTCATCCACTCAATTTATTTTTACTCTTCGAATACAATTTTCTTCACTTATTTTACTTTTCGTAATAAAAATAAGTGTTATTTTGTTAGGAATTCATTTTTTTAAAATCAAATCATTCAAAGATGTTGGGAAAAATGCCCAGCGGCGATTACAATGAGTGGAATTGACATCCTACCCAACTAGCCCCTAGCAATAACTAGTCTATGAAAAGGATATTTAATTTACATGTCAACTAGACTAACCGTTTGTACTATTACAGAGTAGAGATCCAATAAAACTGTAACATCTCCCTCGAGGACATTAACTCACTTCCAGCGAAAATCATAACCACTTGGCAAAGAGGAGCGTATCACTCATCAATATCCCTATGCCAAATAGGGATCCTCAACAACTATAACACCACTTGATCCAAAACCCGATCCATGTTGTCCAAACTGGAAATACTTTGAAAAATGTAGATCATGTATAGGATTTCTCCTAGAGAAACACATGATCTGTAAAATTATATCAGACAAAATACATCGACATGAACAATTAAATTGGGTGATCATGATGAACATAATAATCTAATCTATCAGGTCGAAGAACAATACTAATGTATGGAGACAAATCCACACTTATTCAATAACACAAACTTTAAAACACAATAAATTAAAAGAATTATTATTCCCCCATCTCCCTATGATCATGAGGAGATGGAAAAAATTATTGAAGAAGAAGAGGTCTTTGAGCGGCGCTATAGGATTTTCGCACAAGGGAAGAATTTCCAAGTTTTCTTAGGAATCAATATTAGAATGCTAGAGAAATTATAATTTAGTGTGAGACAACTTAATATTATAAGTGTGCAATACTTGCTACGTTATGAATTACTCCCTCTGTCCCAATTGGTTTTGCAGGGAGAGAAAGTGGTCCCTTTTTTTGTTGCTGATGTGGCACTGGGCCAGGTCATTTTTCAATTATTTGTTCAGTTGCTTTTCTTTGCTTATTAACTCATTTGGTTTCCACTGAACACATTCAGTGGGCATTAATTTTGGCACGACTACTATTCATAAGGGGGGAACTGTAAAAAATTATTGAAGAAAAAACTGGGAACAGTACAAAAAGTCCAATTTTTACAGACTTTCAACAGTGGAAAATTCAAACTTTACATTCTTCCCACCAACGTGAGACTTAAATCTACCCAATACATATTCTATAAATACATTCATAACACCATTTTGTTCCCCCACAGAAACACCAAACAGCAACACCAGCATTCCTTCTGTCATCATCTTGTTCATCCCCTCATTTCCCCCCATTTCCACTATTAACCAAGCTTTGAAACCCATAAATGTGATTCTTTTTTGTACCCTCAGGTTTAGATTCCGCCTCATCAAGCCCTACCAAGTTCAAATTTAACTGATTTCTCTCTGAAGTGTGTGCATCTTCTCTTCTTCATCGGGTTGAACAAAAGAAATTAGGGAGAAGAATTTATCCAACATCAAAAGGCAACACTTAGCTGAGTTCATGCTGAAGAACAACAATGTGGAGAGAATCCAGCGAGGCCAACGCGAAGAATCTACAACCAAGTTTTAATGTAGTGTTTGAACTGTGAGCTACGTATGGGGAAGAGCCAGATTTCAGCTAGCAATGGGAAGTCCACTTGATGTGAGGTCAAGGATGTTTGGCCATCCAAGTAACAAAAAGGTGACCATTGACCTTGAAGCTTTGAAAGCTTTGCATGTACACAAAAGAAGAACAGTTAGGGGCACAAGTGTTGTTCTTGGAGTACCAAAAAGTACAGTTCAAATCGCAGTAGCAGCTAAGGTAATAAGAAGCCACACAAACAACATCAAGCCAACATTAACTAAAAGGAACAACGTAACAAGACTTAAGTTTTGTTTGAATAAATTAGATGTTGAATAGAGGTTTCATTCAATGGATACAACAATCCACATAGATGAAAAATGGTTTTATATGAGCAAACCTACTGTTAGTAACTTACTTGCCCCGAATGAGGTGGAGCCTCGCAGGACTTTTAGACACAAATCACACATACCAAAGTTGATGTTCATGTGTACGGTTAGTCGACCAATATATGGGGCGAATAGAGAGGTGATATTTGATGGATAGATAGGATTTTTCCCCTTTGTAGAGAAGGTAGCAGCAAAGAAGAAGAGCAAGAACATACCAGCAAGTACCATAGAGACAAAGCCAATTGAGAAGATCGGAAGAGATATAATTCTAGACAAGATAATCAAATAAATCATTCCAGCAATGAAAGAAAAGTGGCCATCTTTCATGGATAAAAAACATATTCATATAGCAAGACAATTGCAAGGCACACATCTATGACTGGGATCCTGAAATCAGAGTCGTAGCAGAGTCTGATGGGTTCAACATAAATCTGGTAAGCTAACCCTCAAACTCACCCGACCTGAATATATTAGACCTAGGTTTTTTCAACAGAAATCAAACCCTTTAGCATGAAACTCCAACAACTACAGTAGATGGACTACTACAAGCAGTGTACACAACATTTGAAAGAGAAGATCCAGATACACTGAACAAATTTTGTCTGACTCATCAAGCTTCCATGATCGAAATTATAAAAGAAAAGGGGTGCAACAACTACAGGATGCGACATATGTCAAAAGATGCACTTTCAAGGAATGGGGAACTACCTAGAATGTTGGTAGTGGGTGAAGCTGATGTTAGGGCAGCAATGGAACATCTGCTTACCATTCAAGACACTGAGGAGGTTGAAGGTCTAATGCTTGCTTTGGGTTATGGATGGGGAAATACAAGGTCATTTTGAGGGGGTTAGGCTAGTGGATAACTTTTGTAGTTCCTGAAACTTTTTTTTGTGTTGGACAAGTTTATTATGTAACCCATTT
Source organism: Rubia tinctorum (assembly GCA_032355605.1). Lineage (NCBI taxonomy): Eukaryota > Viridiplantae > Streptophyta > Magnoliopsida > Gentianales > Rubiaceae > Rubia > Rubia tinctorum. The sequence continues at coordinate 8,415 of JAULKM010122357.1, read as the reverse complement.
TCATGAATGATATAAATTATTTTGAATCCACTTCCAGATCCTTCCAACTGCTTTTTATTTGCAGGGTTGCTCTAGAAACAAGGGAAGTGAAATAGGAACAGGGACAGGTGACAGGAAACACATAAACGAAAACAAGGGAACTAAAACACACGAACCAGGAAACAACATAACCTAGGCATGTGAATCACAAACAACAATTGTAGCATATTCAATTAGGCCTTAATAAGAATGAGAATTCACATGTATCTTAACACTTCAGAAGTGCAAGTCAAGGCTCTTCCACACTCAGGCCTGATCAAACTATAAACCACACCAGCAAACATAGAAAAACAGGGGACCGTTTAAACAGAGCACCAACTAACACATGCATTTTTAGGAGCATGAACATCAGGAAGATCAGAAGCAGTAAACACAAAAGAAATCCTCCCATGTTCATGTACTAGTGGAAAATAATTTCCTTTTATTCTTATTTTCCATTTTATCCACTTTCACATGCACGAAAGAAAACAAAGAACATGTCAGAACAAAAAACTTAAAAATTGTAAAGGAGAAAATGGAAACAGAATCTAATGTTTATTGAGTTTTTTTCTCAACTTCTGCAAGATTCTCATGCTCCTCAGATCTGCGTAGAAGATCTCGCAGACCTGGGATGTATATCTCAGCCGCATGAAAAACAGAGTAAACATTGTCTAAACTTAGTGGTTGAGGTGGCTTAGGCATATGATCAGCAGGTAAGCGGGATAGGGGTTGGATTAGTGGCAGACACTGGATGTAACCCCTTCTAGAGGAGCCGACTGACTCAACCACAACCTCACGTTGTGGCTCCTCAAACCATCTCGTTCTTGAGTTACTGACTAGACGGGAAAATGACTCGACGGTGTCAGCTACTACGGGAACGAAGCCGCAGTGACTGCATGGGGTGGGTAAGACTAAATATGAAGGTTGGTCGGGTTTCCCCTTACCCACGGTGGCGCGACTATCATCGGCCGGCTCAACGACGTTCGTCTGAGCCTGCAAAGTGCTGGGTCACGCCACTTTTGTAGTCACTGGTGAGGCGTCAGCACCGTTATAGGTGAGTACATCATTCTTTGGTGAGCATGCGTCCGAGTCGGTTGAAGATCCAAAGTCCGAGGCGGCACTACCAACGGCCATCTCAACAGTCACGGCCAGAGCTGCTAAAAATCCAGGCAACACCACCCGTGTCCCACCCTTTCCACAGTCAGCACCGCCCATGCATATGCCTTACCCGCCAGAGAAGACACGGATCTCATCGTTGAACTAAATACAACGGTGGCGCTTCCCTCGTCTGGTTCACCGGCCACAGCCGGAGCAAGACCATAACCTGAGAAGGTCACTCAACTACGGCCGTCTCCAGAGTCAGCAACGCACACGGCGTAAACCTCACCCGCCGGAGAAGGCCCAAATCTAACGGTGGAACTTGAGACAACGGCGGCGGCACCAATGATCGCCTCTACGATCAACGCCGAAAGAACTTCATGGTCGGGTAACACCGCCGGTCTCTAGCCCTCTTTGACGTCGGCATGTACCTCACCCGTCGGAGAAGAGCTAGATCTCGTGGTGGAACTTGAGGCAGCGGAAGCGCCACCAACGACCGCCTCAACGGTCAACGCCGGAGGAACTTCAAGGCCAAAAAACACCGCTGGTCGCCACCCCTCTCCGGTGTCGGCATGCACCTCACCCGCCGGAGAAGAGGACCTAAACATGGTGGATCTTGAGATAGCGACAGCGCCACCAACGGCTGCCTCAACGGTCACCTCTGGAGGAACTTCAAAGTCGGGTAACACCGCCGGTCTGCAGCCCTCTCTGGCGTCTGCATACACCTCACCTGCCGGAGAAGATGCCAATTTGGTCGTTGAAGACCCAGATTCAGGAACCAAACACAAAGAACACCCTCCATCATAATTAAACCCACATCCAACCCAAGAAGACATTTTGTTTTTAAAAACCCTAGAGAGAGAGAGTTTGGAGAAAATGAATTGAGAGTACAGAGAGAAATGAGGAGGAGAGATCGGATAGAAATGGAGAACTAAAAAGGTAGGGGGCAGCTTTTCAGATGGTGAAGAATCTCGAGAAGGAAGTAATAAAGACGTTGAAGGGCTGAAGTAATTGAATGTGGGTGAGAGAGGTGGTTGGGAAATTAAATCTGGTGGGAAAGGTTAGGTGGAGTAAATCAGATTTAACAATGGACATATAAATTAATTGGGCTTAATGGGGGCTACAAATTTTAATGAGAAATGGCCCAGCATAATTAAAAAAGACTTAAAACATTTCCAAAAATAGAAAAAGTGATAAGTGCAAATTTAACTTGGACATTCCAAAAAGGAAACTGTGCAAATTCAATTGGGACGAAGGGAGTAGTATTTATCAAGAGAGCGAGACAAAAGTTGAAAGTAAAATCTTTGGAAATACCGTCTTTCCATACGCTAATGGAAAGACGAGATATAATTAAAATTATAAAAGGAAAAAAGTTTTAGTTGCAATATTAAAAATTTATTGTGCAACATGTAGTTGTTATAAGGTTTATAACCCGATTCATGCAACCCAAAAATTTTATGTTTATTTCTTCTAATTTACACTTTAAACCTTAGAAATGACCGTCTTTCAAGAAACAGACTCAAATTTCAATGATTAATTAATTAATTATTATTATTCTATTTTGTCATGGTGGTGAGTGGAGGGTTCGTGGCCACAAAACCTAAAATGGACGTATCAGGCAAGTGGGTTGGATGATTAAAAGTAGAAAGGGTTTTATATTCTCTCGATTAAGGTTTTAGGTTGGTTTCTCAACTTTTTTTAAAAATCAAGCAGATGTTCGGATTAGCGAATTTAATATTACTGACACCAGATTTGATATTACTCGAAGTGTGAGCTTAAAAGGTGTTGCTAATCAGTATTGTCCCAAAACAATAATACGGATCAGTGTGATTAAGGAGACTAATTATATGATTAAAGGGGAAAGTCAACAATTAAGTGTACTTGTCGGCAGCGGTACAAGATTTCCAAGCACTCTCTGTCGGGACTGACGTGGCCGCTTCTGCTCCCTTCGTATCCACTTTTATCCTTCATTTATTAAAACTTTATTCCCAATCTATCCTTCGGGTAGGCAGGCCCACCAAGTCTCCAAACAATTGTTTGCCCATTTGTGAATTTCTTTAACAATAAAGTAGAGACTGTTAATTATAAAATATATTAATTTAATATCTTTTATCATTAAAATTATAAAACAGTTTGAAAGCTCTTTTAAATTATTAGAAACTCGTTATAATACATGAAATAAACATGAAATAAGTTTATTAGTTACGCCAATTATAAAATAACTTCATTTAATTAATAATCAGTCTATCTAAAATAAGACTTTGTTAAATTAAAAGTATACTTAATTGAAATTAAATAGAAATAATTCTTTGACAAAGTATATATTATTATACTGTGCCATATTTCTTTGACAAAGTCTATAATATTCTATCATTAATTTCTTTGACAGAATTTAGGCAAAATCTAGGGAAAAATCGTCTTTCCATTGGCATATGGAAAGACGGGGTAGAATTGAAATTATAAAAAGGTAAAAAGTTTTAGTTGTAATATCAAAATTTTATTATGCAACATATAGGAGTGATATAGCCCGATTAATACAATCCAAAAAATTTTATTTTGATTTCTTCAAATTTGCAGTTTAAACATTTGTCTTTTCATAACTTATGGAAAGACCGACCGCTTTTCAAGAGATGGACTCCGTAATTTATATTATTTCATCGTTAAAAGTTTTAATGTACAATTAAGAAATAAGTATTTTTCATACATAAATTCTGTCAATTTCAATAATAATAAATTGTGATAGTATTTGTGAGATTAATAGAGATATAATTGATTTAGAATCATACCTTTCTTATTGTAAATCAGTTATATCTCTAATATAGATATTTAATTAATATCTACTCCCTTCGTTTCAGATAAAATGGCTCAATTGCTTTTCTTAATGTATTCAATGATCATGTTTGATCATCAATATCTCTAATGACATACAATAATTTTGCATAAAAAATTAATATTTAGAAAATATATGTTGAGAAGAATATGACGATATCTCATATTATATTTTATTATGTATATTAATTTATATTTAGAGACAAAGTTTACAAACCTTGATTTGAAAAATGCAATTGAGCCAATTTATTTGATACAATCACCGATATATAAACTTGTTAATTGACAAAATATTTAGAACCAGATGGAATATTTATAGACTGGTACCGTTTCATTGGTACACTCTAAAGTTTAAATTGCATTTATTTTAGAGAAAATCTCTTATTAAACCAATCAACAGGTAGATCAATCATGAAAAAAAATATTTTCAATTATTTTTAGGATTAAATTATAATTATTTATACCAATTCATATATGGTACCAAAGGGATACAATGGAGATAGTATCTCCAGTAATTATTTAGAATATTTTTATCCTAAAATAAAAGAATTATTTCACATTTCAAGGAAATTGTGTTTAATGTAGTTACTCTTTCATTTTAACTTAGGATAAAATAATATATGGGATGCCGTAAGCATTGTATCTTTGGAGTACAATGTAATTTGTATATTTATACATTATAATACTTTTTTTAAAAGTTATAGGAATCCTATTACAATAAATAAAAATAAATATTAAATCACCATCAATCATAAAATGAATAGTCTAACGATTAATCAATCTAAAGTAAGATTTTTTATCTTTCATTTATTTATTTTTATTTATTTTGTTAGTTAGTTTTTGTAAGGACTGAAAAATTAGAATTCAATTTAAAATATATATATATATATGTTCATTTCACTAAAATATTCAATTTTAATTAATACAGTATAAATTTTCATCTTCCTTCAACATTTTTATATTATGTGTGTTTGTGTTTGTGTTTGTATTTTTGTGTGTGAGAGTGAGTCCTTTGAAAAAAAAAGTCTTTTACAAATTATGGAACAGACATGATATTCTTTAATTTAGACATTGTAATTTTTAACATTACACATTTTAATTTAACATGATCAGTTGTGTTTAAATTTTAAAATACAAAAAATTAATATGTAAAAAGATAAAAAATTTACAATGATTGTTTCATAATTTATAAAAAGGATCACCTTTAATTCGAAACTAAATTCATATATAATTTCAAGGTAGATTATATATATCCTACCCCAGAGAAAATTTTCGCAACGTATCGACTAAGAGTCCGTCTCTTGAAAAACGATTTTTCCATAAGTCATGGAAAGACCAAGGTTTAAAGTGTAAATTAGATAAAATTAAGATAAAATTTTCGGGATGTATGAACCGGGTTGTAAAATTTATAACTACTACACGTTGCATAATAAAACTTTAATATTGCAACAAAGACCTTTTACCTTTTATTATTATAATTAAACCCCATCTTTCTATAAGCCTATGGAAAGACTGTCTTTCCCAAGACTTTGTCATCCCCTAATATAATTGTATTTTCTAATAATATGGATAATAGATTGATCCTAAATTTATGATAGGGAAATATATTTATTTTAAGGCAACGTTTTGGGAAAGACCGTCTTTCTATAGGCATATGAAAAGACGGGGTTGAATTGGAATTATAGAAATGCAAAAGGTTTTAGTTGCAATATTAAAAAATAATTATGCAACATTTAGGAGTGATAGATTTATGACCCGATTAATACAACCCGAAAATTTAATTTTAATTTCTTCAAATTTACAGTTTAAACTTTGGTCTTTTCATAACTTATGCAAAAACCGTATTTCAAGAGACGGACTCTTATTTTAAATACGTGTACTACTAGAATTATTGGGGATACTGTATTTACTGTATTCCATGGATATAGTATACTAATTGTAATTTCAAAACTAAATCCATATATAATTTTTTAAATTAAATTTTAGCGAAAGTCTCAGCAAATGCAGTTTTTCCATAAGTTTATGGATAGTTCACAGTGATTTTTACCTTAAATGTTGTAATTTTTTATAAAATTTAAATATTGTATTTAAAAGTTAAAACAAGTAATAATATGTATTTGAATGTGAAAATATAAAATTATACTCCCTCCGTCCCATAGAAATTGGCACAGTTGCTTTTGGGTCGGTAATTTATACAAGATAAGGTGGAAGTGTTGATGGGAAATAAAAGAGGTGTTTTTTGGTAATAGAAAAGTTGACTAGTAAATTTAATCAACCTCTTGAGGGATAATATAGTAAATGTATAAACTCATTTTTTGTCACTTTAGCTAAGAATTGAATTGTGACAATTTCTGTGGGACGGACGAAAATAGAAATTGTGCCAATTTCTATGGGACGGAGAGAGTATAATATAAAAAAAAATCTAAATTTAATATGTTATTTAACAAATGCAAGTAAAAAATAAATAATGTGCACATAAATTTATGAAAATGCCGCGTGTAAAGAGACTCACTCTAAATTTTATTCTTAACTGAAATGCATTTTCTTGTAAAACAGAGACCGTTTGACATCAATTTAAAGCGTATTATTTAGGACCTAGTCATCCACGTTAGCTGCAACTTCCTCGTTTGATATCAATTTAAAGCGTGTTATTTAGGACCTAGTCATCCACGTTAGCTGCAACTTCCTTTTCATTATGAAATATACATTGAAACTAAGATTTTCAAGTGCACACTTCACATTAAGGTTTGTATATTTCCGATGTGCGTATTTTTTTGTTCGTTTCCCCTTCAATGGCGTGAAGACAAAGTCGTTCAGTGCATCTGTGTTGTCAATTTGTCATTGTGGTGGGATCCTTACAAATTTCATCCCTAACTGCCAAGCTTGCAACACTTTATTCTGCTTTGTAACAAAATTTTAGGATGTACTGTCTTCGTCATTATACTCCCTTCGCTTTGACACCATAGTTTTATGTGTTTTTTTTCCAAGTTGAAATACGTGAAGAGAATTGAGTGAAAATAATAAAAAGTTTAATGAGTGGTGAAAAGAAATGTGATAAACTTTAAAAAAAAACATATGAAAGTGAAAAGTGTGTCAAACTTAAGAAAACGTAGTGAGCATAAGGTTCTTACATTTTATTTTTACCTGTCTCAATTAAAAGATCTTATTTTCGTAGTTGAACTGATATTTATAGTTAAAAATTGGCAATTCATTTCAATCCCCGGTTGTCCCTACCACATCGTCATACATAAATTCCCAGGGCTCTTATGTTAGGATGGAGAAAGTGCATCTTTTTAACTAGTGCAATTTGAAGGGTTAAAAGTTGAGGAAGTTGGGATGGATGGACGGACGGACTAGGTTAAAAATGCAACTGGTCATCAGTGTTAAAGAAGATGACATACTTGCTTTTGATGGATGGTCCATTAAAGATATTCATAAAATACACTACACCTGCTTTCAAAATAAACCAAACAAATATGTAAAAGGTCGAAATCGCGGGTCTTATATGCTGCATAGACTAATTTTCTCTTGAAAATAAAGTACAAACGGCGATCAAACCACTGCAATCTAGTCATATTTACACTGGTTGTTCTTCAGGTTATTTTTTCCTAGTTAGGACTCAATAACGAGAGCTGAATGAAAAGTCCTGCCCTTCTTTTTCCAGTCAAACATATCATAGACACGAGACGTTGATTTGTTTTTTTTCCCTTTATTTTCAATATGCAAAAAAATTTAATATTTACGATATAATGATTTTTTTTTCTGTCATGTAATGTAAGAAATTAATGAGCTGAAATGCTCGATAGAGATATTTAATAGGGTTAACTTGAGAAGAAGAAAAGGTGCTCAATTAATTAATAACTCCTTTGCCTATATTCACCACTCCTATTACTACTATCTTGCAGAACCTGATTCCAGCTCTGTATTACTACTATCTTGCAGAACCTGATTCCAGCTCTGTATTACTACTATTAATGGTGGATTATCATTCAAGTAACCCAATATTCACCTAAGAGCATCTTTCCACCATAACCAACTAGCAGAGAAGCGAAATGCAGCATCAACTGCAATATCATCAAGAGTATAAAATCGCACAGGGAAAAGTTGCATCAGCCGACATAACTCCACGCAGGATTTCATAACACACCCAATAACTGAACTGAAAGTACAATTTTCCTCGAGCAGCTGAATGATATTAGAAGGCAGTGATGTTCACCGTCACAAACCAGAGTAATTAGTGCACGACTAGGACCACTGCGGTAATTAGCATCTGCGGTGCATGCTTTTTTATCTTCTTCTGCTGTAGTAAATTCCTCCACCAGAATGATGCACGTGATGGTGTTGCTGCCGGTGGCGTGATCCACTGCCCCTACCATGCCCATCCCATCCTTGGCCCCTGCCGGCAGCTCTACTGCCACCACTTTGGACCCAGCCTGCTGGCGCCATACCCAAGCCATTGAGCTCCTCTTC